>JAVJIF010006266.1:0-45318 GCA_038442645.1 Agave tequilana | reverse complement strand
CCCAGTTTCAAATCAACAAGATTAGGCCTATATCAACATTCATCTCCGTTAATCCTTAAATTAAGGAAAATTTCGGCAGCATCATCCTTAATATATCAGTATTTCTTGTTTACAAAAAATCCAGATTTCGGCACGAAGGCCTACTTATTTTCCCAATAGTTTCGGCACATCCGGCCTACTTATATCACCAAATAGTTTCGGCACACTCGGCCTACTTATATATCACATAACCAATCCTTAACTACAACATATAACATGACTTGGTTCTTTCCATTGTAAACATAGTCTTTACATCAACAATTCAAGAGTTCCATCTCAACAGTTTGCATTTCCATATTTTACCATCGATTCAAAATTTCAAGGCATACATACGTAAAGGATACACAACCCAGAACATAGTATCACATACAAGACAAAGGTCTCAACTGCTACAAGGATATAATTTACATCAAGTACAACTTAACATATACTCCAATAAAGGTTCCCATAGGGTCCATCCTACACATAAGATCATATAGCAAAATCAAAATGATACAACAATACATCCTGTCATCCATAACTTAGCCTTTCCATTAGAGGGGTCTCTTACCTTTATCCAACCCTGAAAAGATGTAAAGAAATTCCAATGAGCTCGACAGCTCAATGAGTAAACCATATCATAGGGAATTAGTATAATGACTTCATAAGATACACAATTAAGAAGAAGTAATATAGGGTGGGTCTTATAAACAACAGTTTGTTCAGGTTGAATTATTCAATCCAAGCTTCATACAATTATGGCCTACATGTCTACATACCAAAGATTGCATCTAGCAATATCAAGATACAGAGATATAGTGTATGCGCATGTGTAATGTTTTCATGGGTGAGTCCACTCACAATAACTAGATTCAGTGTATACATAAAGTGATAGCTTAATTTAACACCAGCATTAACCAACATAAATGCAACTTGACAATCAAATATGAATATCGTTCAATCTGCCATGAACTTCCCCGACTTCCACCTCCTACCGGCTCCCGCACGGCCCCTTCCTCCTTATATATATAATGTATGTATATGCATATAAGTTTCCCCGTCTTCCCCCCTCCTACCGGCTCCCGCACGGCCCCTCCTCCTTATAGATATATATAATGTATAGATATCAATTCCCCGTCTTCCCCCCTCCTACCGGCTCCCGCACGGCCCCTTCCTCCTTAACACAGAATACATCATATAATGGCAATATACAATATGCACAACAAGCAAATGAAACCATTTTACGTGTCATGTCCGAAATAGTATGCAACAATGAAAGAAAGAGTATATGTATCTGGGATTCACCCCACATCATAAGAATATTATAATCACGTCACATTCATTCCACATGAACATATGCATTATTCCATAATTTACCAATACTTAATAACATATTGCATTGTAGAGAGGGTATTTTCCCCGAGCACCTTAGTGAACAAGGAACATGTGAATCAAGTTGATTTGTCGACTATGGTGGAGTGCTACTCGTACAAGTCCTCGCTTTACATAATGTACCATCCTATACGCTATTATAAAGAACCAAAATTAGGCTATATCCATACTAATTTAACCATCACAATATTGAATAGGAACAACAGCGAATTAAGGTATCAATTTAGTTCACTTAGGCTTACTATTATATTAACACATATCTCTTTACACATGCATTGCATATCTAATTAATATAGCATTATCATTACCATGCAACATCCATTGAATTTCTTTAACATGAGCATAATTATCAAAAACAGCGAATTATATAGGATAAGTATCCTTATTTAAGTTTACATAGTGAGCTAAACATGTATATTACATATTCCAATTGTCACCGCATGATGTATGGGCATAAAGACTAGATAAAACTCCTTAGATTTCCATCTAGCATGAAGATGTCACAAAAACAGTAGCCACTACCCAAGAACAGGAATTTCTACTATTGAGAATCATCTACAAATTTCTAATTATTATTTTTCAACTTTGGATCAAGGATTTTTAACCCTAAGAATTAGGTTTACTCACCAAGTTACCAAGTTCTGGAACAGGGAACTGGGCGACAAGGGAAAACTGATTTAGGTTGCTAGAGCTTCTCTGCTACTTGTCAGGAAGCCCCTCCTCCAAAATCAGCCTCCTTCTCCTTGGAATTGCCGCGGATTCTCCAGTATTGCCGCGGCTCCGCGGCAAAGTGGCAGAGTCTCGCGTACAGTCGCGGCTCTGCCTGCTGTGAGCCTGAGCTCCTGCTTTCCCTCCCGTGAATTTTGCTTCAGAGCTTGTAAGAATAGAGATTTGAGCTAGAAGAGGTTACCTTAGTTTCAACCCTTAGATTTCTAAGGATGAAATGGAAATGGCGAATTTTTGGCTTAATTTCTTCTCATAACAAGGAAAAATTTCAGGATTTGGGGGGGAATTTTCTCCAGAATTTTGAGTGAAGAAGGTGAAGAGGCAAGCTTGGTCAACCTCTTGGAATTGCAAGACTTAGGTGTTGCATCCTCATGATGCCACAAGGTCAAGGGCTCCTTCTCATGGTGCCACATGGAAGCCCACTTACCAAAGGTCATTAGCCCACCTAATCCCCCCCTCTAATACACACTTATCTCTAAAAGATTATTAGGATAAGCATGATGGTTACATAGCATTAGCCCCCTTAATTTTCCCCCTAATACATACTTACCACTAAGAGTTATTAGGATAAGCTTGGTGATTAAGGGGTATGATGGGTTTGGTTTACATTTTCTTTTACCATTACTTAATCAAAATTTTGCCTAATATATATATATGCACAAAGGCTCTCATGTTAAACATTTTGGTCACCCAAAAAAAAAAAAAAATCAAATAACTAGATAAAAACATTCAAAAGGGAAGTGGGTCTATAAATTAAGTTTAATTTGTTGACATAGAATTATTGGGGTGACTAATTCTATATAATGCTTTAACCAAATTTCTTAATATTTAAATTGAGGAGAAATTATGTACCATAAAACTTTGGTTGTTACATTCTCCCCTCCTAAAAGAGAGCTTCGTCCCCGAAGCCTGACGTACCTTGGAAAAGTTGCGGGTAGTTCTGCATCATCTCTTCCTCTGATTCCCAGGTAACTTCCTCAATTTCTTTACTCCTCCATAAACCTTCACTAAAGGAATTGCTTTGTTTCGCAGTTGTTTCTCCTTCCTGTCAAGGATTTGAACCGGCTCCACAGTACATGACAAGTCGTCTCGGAGCTGCAGTGGTGAATATCTAAGAACATGGCTCGGATCTGGCACATACTTCCTCAATTGGGACACATGAAATACGTCATGCATTTTCTCAATCTCTGGTGGTAAAGCTAACCGATATGCCAGAGGTCCAATCCTTTCCAGTATTTCAAAGGGTCCAATATATCGGGGGTCTAACTTATTCCGTTTGCCACCCCGTACCATCCCTTTTATTGGTGATACCTTCAAGAAAACTTTGTCGCCTTCTGCAAACTCCAAAGGTCTTCGGCGCCGATCCGCATATGCCTTCTGTCTACTCTGGGCCGCCTTCATTCTCTTCCTGATCATCCGAATCTTCTCTGTTGTATCTACCACTATATCAGCTCCGAATAATGTTCGGTCTCCAATCTCTTCCCAGCAAATCGGGGATCTACACTTCCTGCCGTACAGGGCTTCGAACGGCGGCATTCCAATAGTAGATTGATAACTATTATTATATGCAAACTCCACTAATGATAGGTATCTTTCCCAATTTTCCCCGAAATCCAACACGCATGCTCTCAGCATGTCTTCCAATATTTGTATAGTTCTTTCTGATTGTCCGTCAGTTTGCGGATGGGCAGCTGTACTTGGGTGTAGCTTGGTACCCAGAGCTTGGGATAGACTGATCCATAGCCTTGACTGAAACCGAGGGTCGCGATCCGACACGATCGTCTCGGGGACTCCATGAATCCTGATTATCTCTCGGAGGTAAATCTGGGCTAATCTATCCATCGAATAGTTTATTCGTATGGGCAGAAAATGAGCGGACTTGGTAAGTCGGTCGACTATCACCCAGATGGCATCATAACCTTGAGGGGATCTAGGGAGTCCTGTCACAAAATCCATAGTAATATCACTCCACTTCCATTCAGGGACTTGCAAGGGCATGAGGAATCCAGGAGGCTTATGTTCAGCCTTAACTTGTTGGCATATCAAACATCTCTGTACAAAATTTGCTATGTCCTTCTTCATTCCTTCCCACCAAAAGTTTGCCTGCAAATCTTGATACATCTTGGTTGTTCCAGGGTGAGCGGTGTAAGGGGTGCAATGGGCTTCAGTTAGAATTTGTTTCTTGAGTTTAAAATCTGGCGGTATAATTATTCGGTTTCCCTTCCTCAGTAACCCCTTGGAAATGATAAATTCTTGGGTTTCACCACTTTGCACCTTTTCAAAATTTTTAGCTGTCTGATCATCCTTCCTTTGAGCTTCCTTGATTTCCTCATAGAGATCGAAACCAATACTAACTTGATTTATATGATTCCCTCCATCCCGGGGCTCTCTTATGTGAAATTCAAGTTGCATTCTTTCCATCTCCTTTATCAACTCCGATTGCTGTGTTAACAGTGCGGCCAAGGATCCCCCAGACTTCCGGCTCAGAGCATCGGCCACCACGTTGGCCTTTCCAGGGTGATAATGAATGTCCAAGTCGTAGTCCTTCATCAACTCCAACCATCTTCTTTGGCGCATATTCAGTTCCTTTTGGGTGAAAATATATTTCAGGCTTTTGTGATCTGTGTAAATATCACATGATACTCCATAAAGGTAGTGTCGCCAAATTTTCAAGGCAAAAATGACTGCAGCCAACTCAAGATCATGGGTAGGGTAATTTTTCTCATGGTTCCTTAGTTGTCTAGAAGCATATGCAATTACTCTCCCATTTTGCATCAGTACACACCCTAGGCCTGACTTTGATGCATCACTGAAAACAACATAACCTTCGTTCCCAATGGGCATGGCTAGGATTGGAGCTGATGTTAACTTATCTTTTAGTTCTTGAAAGCCCTTCTGCTGATCATCTCCCCAATGGAATTTGAGGCCTTTCTTCGTTAACTGGGATAAGGGTGCAGCTATCTTAGAAAATCCCTCTACAAATCTCCGGTAATAACCAGCCAATCCTAGGAAGCTTCGCACCTCAGTGACATTAGTAGGTTGAGGCCATCCCTTTATCGCCTCTATCTTCGCGGGGTCCACTGATATTCCTTCTTTATTTATAATGTGACCCAAGAACCCAACTTCCTTTAGCCAGAACTCACACTTCTTCAGCTTTGCATAAAGTTGCTTCTCCCTCAATAACTGTAATACTATCCTCAAGTGTTTTTCATGATCCTTTTTGCTCTTTGAATAGATCAGTATATCATCAATGAACACCACTACGAACTGATCTAGATATGGCTGAAAAATTCTATTCATCAAATCCATAAATGCTGCTGGAGCATTGGTCAAGCCAAATGGCATTACCAAAAATTCATAATGGCCATATCTGGTCCGAAAGGCAGTCTTAGAAACATCTTCCGGTTTGATCTTTAATTGATGATATCCAGACCTTAGATCTATCTTAGAAAATATGCTGGCACCCTGAAGTTGATCAAATAGGTCATCAATCCTCGGCAATGGATATCGATTCTTGATCGTGACCTTGTTCAACTCTCGATAATCTATACACAGCCTCATGCTCCCGTCCTTCTTCTTAACAAATAATACCGGAGCACCCCAAGGTGATACACTCGGCCGAATGAAACCGAGGCTTAGCAACTCTTGCAATTGGTCCTTCAATTCATTCATTTCTGCGGGTGCCATCCTATAAGGTGCCCTGGATATGGGACTTGTCCCAGGTAGAAGGTTGATGGAAAATTCTACTTCTCTATCTGGGGGTAAGCCGGGTAGATCCTCCGGAAAAACATCAGGATAATCTCTTGCAACTTCTATGTTTTCAATATTAATCTTCATGTCTTCTTCACCAATAAGGGTTGCCAAAAATCCTTGACACCCTTGCCTCAACAACTTAGTGGCCTTTAAGGCAGAAATGACTGGAGTGCTGATTTTATTCTTCATCCCTTCATAAACTCTTTCGGGAGTCCCTTCCAACTTAAAAATTATCTTCTTCTGATAACAATCTACATGAACCCGATATGTGGACAACCAGTCCATTCCTAGAATGATGTCAAACTCCATTTCTCCTAGCTTGATCAGGTCTGCCTGTGTATTCATCTCACCTATGATGATTTTACATCCCTTATAACACTCGCTAGTGGTCACTTGGCGCCTACAGGGGTTGACACCACTAGTTGATAGTTCAAGGGTTCAGATTCCATGTTAATAGTTGCAGCAAAAGACGAAGAGATAAAAGAGTGAGTAGCACCGGGATCAAATAATACTCGAGCAACATTATCGGATACATAGACGGTACCTTCCACTACGGCATTGGATGCTCGAGCCTCCTGCTGAGTGATTGCATTCATCCTTCCCTGAACTCTTGGTTGTTGTACAGATGCTTGTGTCATGGCCGAGCGAGTTCTGTTGAAAGTTTGTCGATAAGCGGTAGCTGGTCCTCCTGTTGTAGGGGCGATTCCCATGGTTGGTCTTCCCGTCCCTCTGCTAACTCCTGGGTTTCCATGTAAGTTCGGGCAGTCCCTCCTCATGTGACCCATTCTTCCGCAGAAAAAGCATTGCTTACCGGTGGCGCAACTACCGGTGTGAATTTGGTTGCACCTCGGACACCGCTGGTTTCCTGCGAAGTTGGAGCGTTGGGAGGGCATTGGTGATGCTAAATGGGGTAATCCCCTATGCTTGGGCCATGTGTTCATCTTGCTTCCCTGGGTGGGCATGATGGAAGATCCCGTGCTTCTGTCGGGCCTCATGGACTGAGCTCCAAAACTCGGTGCATTGCTATACCGGGGGCGCTTCATATAGGGCAGTTCTCTGGTCCTCATCTCTTGATTCTCCTGCATATCCCTTTCAATTTCCATTGCCTTCTCTACAGCTTGACTGTAAACTTGCAGTTGGAAAGGGATCAGCTTACTTCTGATCTCCGGCCTCAAACCTCTAACGAACCTCTTCATCCTATCTTCCTCCTCGGACACCAACTTCTCGGCATACCTGGACAGCTGAGTGAATTTAGCTTCATAGTTACTTACTGTCCATTGTTCCTGTTTCAACTCTTGGAACTCCATCGCAAGTCGGTCCTTCACTACTCCAGGGATGTACTTTTCATTGAACTTTGCAACTAAGAAGTTCCAGGAGATCTCTCTTCCCAGGTTCTTAGCTCCTCCTTTTACCATCTCCCACCAGCGCTCGGCCTCTCCTTGGAACATGAAAGAAGCAAAAGATACTCGCTGGGTCTCAGTACATTCCATCACATCCAGTATCTTTTCAATTTGTCGGAGCCATTCTTCCGCTTGGATAGGGTCAACTCCTCCTCTGAAAGCTGGTGGGTTGAGCTTTTGAAATTGTTCAAGAGCTCTACGGGGGTTGTTTGCACTTGCCAACTGCAACAGCCAATCTGGGATTCTGTCCGGCACTCCCCGATTAGCATTAGATTGCCTACTCAGAGTTTCTTGACTTGCCGGGGGGTGGACGCTCCCAACTGCGCTATGCGATGGGACGTTGCCCTCCGAGTTGACATCGGATGGAGGAAAATTCAAATCCATCTAATACCTAAAAGAATGGTTGCACATATTCAATGGTAACTCAATGATAACAAGTAGAATAGTTCACAAACAAAATACTGATTTCATTTATGCATAAAGCGTTTTCATAGCAACATATACATTAGCATGGCTGCATTCATCCAAACATACCAATGCAGTCAAAAAGGGATACAGGTTCATACATGTAACTATTGGCGACCACTTTCTTTACAAAAAAAAAAATATAAACTCATGTAAATCGACATTCCTTTACTTCAAAAGAACAAAAACGACAAAAATAAAAATGTCACCCAACTAAACACCTATCAAGGGGTGATGTTGGACCCCGAGGAGCTCTCCTCCTGGTCTTCCCTCACAGGTTCCTCTTCTGGATCCTCGTCTTCTATTGGCTCTGCTTCTACCGGCTCTTCTTCTTCGGGTCCCTCTTCCATTGGTTCTTCTTCTACTGGTTCTTCTTCCATTGGTCCTTCTTCTACTGGTTCTTCTTCCACTTCCTCCACTACAGTATCCAAATCACATCCCCAATCTTCATTATCATCGTACAGGTCCATATCTTCCACCCAGCAAGAATTCCACCAAATACCCCCAACGAAAATCCTTCCGTCAGGGTTCACCTCCTCATTGGGTAGAACTCCCAAGTCCTCAGCTACTGGTGCATCTCTAATGGCACTTTCTGCCTCATTAATGTCATCTGCCTCATCTTGCCCCATGTGAATCTCTGCATTTAAATTATCTGGGGAACTTTTAAGAATGACCTTTGGATCGGTCTCGTCAGATTCAAACTCCCAGTCCATTGAATCCGCTATCCAGCTCAAACTTTCTGACTCCGGACCGTCCGACGATGATCCAGACATCTCAGAATCTCCCATCTGTAGAAGCAAGACATTTATATTAGCCGATGTGTCTTCCAATTTTCCTCAAAGCAATAATTTGCATGAATATAAAAATCAAGATAGGATAGTAAGTCACCACTTATATAACCATGCCGATCTTTCATAAATTTCTCTTATGCATAACTATCCTACTAATAGGTTCTGACCCCGACTTATGTGGTATACTGATTGTTCTCCTTTTCCGATGTCCCATAACACTGGAATTTCTTACAGAAGGGCCCGCACCCCTTTGCAAGATCCATTTGAACTAAGGTATGCGGGTACCCATGTTCAAATGTGGAGAACAGTCAAATATCCTACATTTCAGAGCCAGTTAATCCTAAAACTATACCACTATCCACATATCCCACCTCTACTTATTCTAGTACACCTATACCTGACTTCATAGTCAGTCGTACATACTACATCTATCTAGGCTAACCTTGCTTAAACCGTGCTCTGATACCAATTGTAACGGTCCCAGTTTCAAATCAACAAGATTAGGCCTATATCAACATTCATCTCCGTTAATCCTTAAATTAAGGAAAATTTCGGCAGCATCATCCTTAATATATCAGTATTTCTTGTTTACAAAAAATCCAGATTTCGGCACGAAGGCCTACTTATTTTCCCAATAGTTTCGGCACATCCGGCCTACTTATATCACCAAATAGTTTCGGCACACTCGGCCTACTTATATATCACATAACCAATCCTTAACTACAACATATAACATGACTTGGTTCTTTCCATTGTAAACATAGTCTTTACATCAACAATTCAAGAGTTCCATCTCAACAGTTTGCATTTCCATATTTTACCATCGATTCAAAATTTCAAGGCATACATACGTAAAGGATACACAACCCAGAACATAGTATCACATACAAGACAAAGGTCTCAACTGCTACAAGGATATAATTTACATCAAGTACAACTTAACATATACTCCAATAAAGGTTCCCATAGGGTCCATCCTACACATAAGATCATATAGCAAAATCAAAATGATACAACAATACATCCTGTCATCCATAACTTAGCCTTTCCATTAGAGGGGTCTCTTACCTTTATCCAACCCTGAAAAGATGTAAAGAAATTCCAATGAGCTCGACAGCTCAATGAGTAAACCATATCATAGGGAATTAGTATAATGACTTCATAAGATACACAATTAAGAAGAAGTAATATAGGGTGGGTCTTATAAACAACAGTTTGTTCAGGTTGAATTATTCAATCCAAGCTTCATACAATTATGGCCTACATGTCTACATTACCAAAGATTGCATCTAGCAATATCAAGATACAGAGATATAGTGTATGCGCATGTGTAATGTTTTCATGGGTGAGTCCACTCACAATAACTAGATTCAGTGTATACATAAAGTGATAGCTTAATTTAACACCAGCATTAACCAACATAAATGCAACTTGACAATCAAATATGAATATCGTTCAATCTGCCATGAACTTCCCCGACTTCCACCTCCTACCGGCTCCCGCACGGCCCCTTCCTCCTTATATATATAATGTATGTATATGCATATAAGTTTCCCCGTCTTCCCCCTCCTACCGGCTCCCGCACGGCCCCTTCCTCCTTATAGATATATATAATGTATAGATATCAATTCCCCGTCTTCCCCCCTCCTACCGGCTCCCGCACGGCCCCTTCCTCCTTAACACAGAATACATCATATAATGGCAATATACAATATGCACAACAAGCAAATGAAACCATTTTACGTGTCATGTCCGAAATAGTATGCAACAATGAAAGAAAGAGTATATGTATCTGGGATTCACCCCACATCATAAGAATATTATAATCACGTCACATTCATTCCACATGAACATATGCATTATTCCATAATTTACCAATACTTAATAACATATTGCATTGTAGAGAGGGGTATTTTCCCCGAGCACCTTAGTGAACAAGGAACATGTGAATCAAGTTGATTTGTCGACTATGGTGGAGTGCTACTCGTACAAGTCCTGCTTTACATAATGTACCATCCTATACGCTATTATAAAGAACCAAAATTAGGCTATATCCATACTAATTTAACCATCACAATATTGAATAGGAACAACAGCGAATTAAGGTATCAATTTAGTTCACTTAGGCTTACTATATATTAACACATATCTCTTTACACATGCATTGCATATCTAATTAATATAGCATTATCATTACCATGCAACATCCATTGAATTTCTTTTAACATGAGCATAATTATCAAAAACAGCGAATTATATAGGATAAGTATCCTTATTTAAGTTTACATAGTGAGCTAAACATGTATATTACATATTCCAATTGTCACCGCATGATGTATGGGCATAAAGACTAGATAAAACTCCTTAGATTTCCATCTAGCATGAAGATGTCACAAAAACAGTAGCCACTACCCAAGAACAGGAATTTCTACTATTGAGAATCATCTACAAATTTCTAATTATTATTTTTCAACTTTGGATCAAGGATTTTAACCCTAAGAATTAGGTTTACTCACCAAGTTACCAAGTTCTGGAACAGGGAACTGGGCGACAAGGGAAAACTGATTTAGGTTGCTAGAGCTTCTCTGCTACTTGTCAGGAAGCCCCTCCTCCAAAATCAGCCTCCTTCTCCTTGGAATTGCCGCGGATTCTCCAGTATTGCCGCGGCTCCGCGGCAAAGTGGCAGAGTCTCGCGTACAGTCGCGGCTCTGCCTGCTGTGAGCCTGAGCTCCTACTTTCCCTCCCGTGAATTTTGCTTCAGAGCTTGTAAGAATAGAGATTTGAGCTAGAAGAGGTTACCTTAGTTTCAACCCTTAGATTTCTAAGGATGAAATGGAAATGGCGAATTTTTGGCTTAATTTCTTCTCATAACAAGGAAAAATTTCAGGATTTGGGGGGGAATTTTCTCCAGAATTTTTGAGTGAAGAAGGTGAAGAGGCAAGCTTGGTCAACCTCTTGGAATTGCAAGACTTAGGTGTTGCATCCTCATGATGCCACAAGGTCAAGGGCTCCTTCTCATGGTGCCACATGGAAGCCCACTTACCAAAGGTCATTAGCCCACCTAATCCCCCCCTCTAATACACACTTATCTCTAAAAGATTATTAGGATAAGCATGATGGTTACATAGCATTAGCCCCCTTAATTTTCCCCCTAATACATACTTACCACTAAGAGTTATTAGGATAAGCTTGGTGATTAAGGGGGTATGATGGGTTTGGTTTACATTTTCTTTTACCATTACTTAATCAAAATTTTGCCTAATATATATATATGCACAAAGGCTCTCATGTTAAACATTTTGGTCACCCAAAAAAAAAAAAATCAAATAACTAGATAAAAACATTCAAAAGGGAAGTGGGTCTATAAATTAAGTTTAATTTGTTGACATAGAATTATTGGGGTGACTAATTCTATATAATGCTTTAACCAAATTTCTTAATATTTAAATTGAGGAGAAATTATGTACCATAAAACTTTGGTTGTTACAAGACAAGTTGGACCCAAGGGCAAAAAAGGGGGTGTTCGTTGGCTTCAAGCGAGGAACAAAGGGGTTCAAGATTTGGGACCCAACGGACAACAAGTTCATACTCAGTAGGGATGTCACGTTCGATGAGGCTTATTTGATGAAGCCTACGGTCTCTCAGCAGGTGGAGACTGGCAAGACCAAGGAGCTTTCGCAGCAGGTGGAGACTGATGCAGATCCACCATCTCTAGAGGAATTAGCATCGGTGAGGAGCATTCCTGAGGTGACACAGGGCAGTGATCGAGTTGTAGAAGAAGATGCTGAAGATGTTGAACAGGGTCAAGAGCAGGTCATGGTACTGTTTCAGATCCTACTGCAGTTGAAAGACCAAGGAGGAACACTAGGAGGCCAGGTTGGCTCACCACTGATATGGTCGTCGCGTATGCACTTTCAGTCGTCGAGGAGGCTATTCCATCTACCTTCAGAGAAGCTGAGATCAGCTCGGAAGCAAGGATGTGGAAATCGGCCATGAATGAAGAGATGCAATCTCTCTATAAGAACGACACATGGGAACTCATAAAGTTTCCCAAGGGGAAGAAGTGTTGGCCCGAAGGCCCATCACTCTAATTTTGATGATGATTAACTTATATAATTATAGTACTAATGATCTTGTGTTTAATTAGTGACAGATTTATGATCAAGATCTTAGTAGGTGCATAGCTTCAACAAAGGATTTAAAGTCAAGTTTTGGAGCTAGCACGGTTTGATTCAAGAGCTTGTGCATCAAGAACACATCAAGTACTCAAGAGGAGTCTAGCTCTATGGATCGTGTTTGGACCAAGTCAAGAAGATGAGAAGACTTCAAGTGAAGACTTCAAAAAGATGAAGACTTGTGTCTAGGTTTGTTTTATAGATTTTGTTTTAGATAAAATGTAAAGGATAGAACAGTTGGTGGATTGCTCCAGTATACATATACACACACACACTCTTGATTTAGTTTGTTTTAGAAAAGATTTTTCTCTTTGACAAAATATCTTTTTGGTTTTTGGTATTCAAGTTTTATGTTTTAATCAAAACCATATTTTTAGCTTAATGTCAAAAACATAGATATTTCACCATGTTTGTGTAGTGGATCATATCCATACACTCTATGCTTCAAATGAGTTTAAATATCTTGTTTTTGTATTTGGAGAAGTTTGGAAAACAAGTTTTGAAAAATTAAGTTTGAAAAAATACTGTTTTTCATTTGAGCCAATTTTTCCATATTACAAAAATAGTCCAAATCATTTGTAACATGTCTTGATTTTGTGCAAGCATGTTTGTTTATCAAAGTACATTGGTAAAACTATTTTGTAGATTTTTTCTATATTTATGGGATTTTATTTAAGCCAAAAGACCTAATTTTTAATCCCTTAACATTGTTTCCTGGCTTCAGCCGGTCGACCGGGACGGTCGACCGCAGCTTGAAGTCGGCCGACCATCACGGTCGACCGACGTGCACAGACGTGCACGCCGGTTCTGACAGGAGGGCCGGTCGACCGACCCGGTCGACCGAGCGGTCGACCGGACAGAGAGACTTGCTCTCTGTATCCTGGCCTCGGTCGACCGACCAGTCGACCGATGGCTCAGCGGTCTGAAATATGACCGTTGCCGGTCGACCGATAGTTCTGTCAGGCCTCCAACGGCTAGTTTTTGGAGCCCTATAAATTGGGCCATTTTGGGGCTGTTTTGATTAAGATTTTTAGTGGACTTTGAGCCAGCTTTTCCCACTTCATTAAAAGAGTTTTCTCCACTAATTTGAGAGCAAATATTTTCAATCAAAAGGAGAGTTTTTATCAAGAGTGTTTAAAAGTGATTTCTTGAGTTTTCCTCCACCATCTCCATCCTAGTTTTCTCACACAAACACTTGAGCTATCCATTGACATTCATCCTATAGGAGTGTTGTAGTGAGAGTTTTTATTGGTGATCTAAGTGTTTAGATCACCAAGAGATCATTTCTTGTTTCTTGAGGAGGCGGACGAGAGCGTTCGTGATTGTTTAGAGTTCGTATGTGAACTCTTGGTTTGAGGTGCGGCCTCGGCAAGCTTGTGGGGCTTGCGGTGTGTACGGGCTAGAGAGTCCGAGAGCTTGTAGGTGTTGCGGCACCGAGGAGTGATCCATTGGGATCGATTATAGTGGAAATCCTTCGTGTGTCGAAGGCAGAGATGTAGAGCAAGTGTGCTCGAACCTCGAAACAAATCCCTTGTGTTTGCGATTGCTCACTCTCTCTCTCTCTCTCTCTTTGTCTCTTTGTTTATATCTTGCATGCTTCTATTGTGCTTATCCTTACATGCCTGATATTCATATTGTGCTTAATTGATATACATGCTTGGGTTTGTTTGCTAACACTTGTATTTAACCAAGAAAGCCAACGCGGCACCTCAACCCTTATCTAGGAGAATCTAGAGGAGTTAGTCCAGAGCCCTTCACGGGGAATTCGGCTATACTCTTGTGTTATACGTGGTGTTTAGTTTAAATAGTTTGTTTAGGTCATAATAGTTTTAATTCCGCATTATTTGTTATTTAGTGACCATTAGATTAGCCATCACCTATTCACCCCCCCAGGTGATTCTACAATTGGTATCAGAGCCAAGTGCTCTGAATTTGGGTCTTACAACTTAGAGTTAAAGATCCTCATTTTTAGGCTAATCATTATATTTGTACACACACCATGGATTTCATGTCACCACCCACTTTTGACATTCTTAATATCTAAATTTGGAAGGTTAAGATGTCCTTGTACCTCAAGGCCTTAGGCATTCATGTTTATCTTGCCACAACTAATGATGCATATTGTTTGAATGGCAAGAATATTGAGGCTAATGCAAAAGCCCTAAATGCTTTAAAGTCTACCCTAAATGATGATTATTTATCTAGGGTTTCTAATATTGATTCGACTTTTGTAGCTTGGAATATCATCACCTCCCTTGGCGAAAAGGATCTATATTATGCCGGGAGCGATTCGGATGTTGGAAGTGACGTCTCCAACAAGTGCTATATGGTCCAAGGGGATAACCCCCTTGAGGTAACTACCGAATCTGAGGTAGAAAATGTTAACATGTCATATGATGAGCTTAGCACTTTTTGTCAACTCCTTCTTGAAAAATATGACATGCTTAAGAAAAATAATAAAAATTTGAAAAAGGATTTTGATTGCATGCTTGAAGTAAATAATTCTTTTAAAAATAATATTGCATATTTAGAAAAAGAAAAGATGATTTGAAAAATGAGAATATTTCCTTGATGTCTAAATTGAATGATTTATGTGAAGGGAATATGTCTTTGAAAAATTAAATTGTTTTGGTGAAAAACAAAAAGAAATTGCTTTTCAAGAAAATACGTCTTTGAAAAAGAAATTTTTTGAAAAAGAACAAGAAAAAATGTTTTTAAAAGGAATAAGAAAATTGTTTCACAATCTCACCATGCTTTACATGCCACCATTGATGAAAGTGAGATTAAATTTTTGAAAAATAAAATGGATTGTTTGAGCTCCACTTTGAGCTTATGTGCATTTAATCACAAGAGGTTGGAGTCTTTGTTTTCAAAGAAACAAGCTCCACATGTTCATGCACATCATCATCATGCATATGCATATTTTGCACGTCATGCTCACACTCATACTCATATGCATCCTAAGGTGTACAAATGTACACATTGTGGCCGCAAAGGCCATTTAGCAAAATTTTGTTTTGATAAGATACATCATTTAAATTTTGCTAATAATAAAAATGTTTGGGTGCCTTACAAGACTAACCCCCAAGGACCCAAGAAAAAATGGGTACCAAAGTCCCCACCTTGTGTATTTGATGTAGGTGAGGGCTCTCATAAGACGTGAGAGATTTGGTGCCTTGGTGGTGGTTGCATGGACTAGGACATACATTTGATGCACCGCTATCAAGGAGTTTTGGTGGAAAGGCCACCATGTTTGGAGATTTGGAATAGTTCTTTGGTTTGGTAACTATTTCTAAACTCCTAATTTATTTACATGCTTGTTCATATGTCATATTCTTAGCATGTTCATGTTTTATGCTTCATGTGGTATATACATGGTAGATGTAGTATTTATCAAAACTTGTATTTATACATGTACAAATAGTGAGAACAAATTGATTCATATATGTTTGCACTTCATGCTCATTTGTACCCACTATATGCACATATATAGGCTAGTTTTGATGATTCTTTCATTTACACTTGTTTTGCCTATTTTTATTTTACTTCATGTATATGTAATTTTTATTCAAATCTAATAAATATACATGTATACCCGTGAGTCTCTTGCCTTCATGCAAATACCCTTAATAGACTCTTTTATGTTTGGGATATGTATGCATATTGTTAGATTTGGATAAATCATACATATACCTTGAAGTTTGTTTTTAAAATGAAAAATGAATTTTCATGTTTGTTTTGAGCTTTATTAATTATTTCATGAAAATACTATTTCAATGATTTTTGAACACTCACACTTTATTTGTTTGTCATGACTTTGTTTCATGAACACCTTTTTGGAGCTTTAATGATTTCGAGTGTCAATTCTTGTGTAATTGGTATGATTCATGAAATACATACGATTTGATTTCATGTTTTTGAAGGATCTTTAACTAGTTTTTCAAAAATTAATTTAACTAGTTATTTATTCTTCAATGTTTATGAGATATACACATGATCCTGTTATTGTTTCAATTGGTATCATTGAATCATTTCAATTGGTATCAATTTGACTCTATTTTTGTATATACTCATATTTTGTTTTCTTATATATGTATGTATCAATTTCATTTGGTATACTCATCTTTCATACATATATATGAGTTATTTTGTGCTTGAGTTAAAATTGTTTTACATGTTTAAAGCACAAAGTTGTTTATGATAAGAAAATAAAAATTTTAAGAAAAATTCTCAAGATTTATTTTATTGAGAAAATTCAAAATTTTGTTTTATAAGAAAAATCAAAATTTTTTGATTTGTATTGCCCATATGCAAGGAGAGCTTAACATCTCTTCTACATATACATTCATGTTGAGTGTATTGTATATTGAGGAGCTTGACAACTCTTCTTTATGTGGTACACGTGTGTAGGGGGAGCTTCACATCTCCTCTTATGCATTACATAATATGTGTTATGTGAATTGGGGCTTGTCATCTCTTCTTCATGTAATGCATATGTGTAGGGAAGTTAACTTAACGTCTTCCTCTTCATGAATGTATATCGCATATAATCCTTATTGATTGATTTATGTTTACCCCTTCATTGGTTCCTTGTTTCGGACAAAAAGGGGGAGAAAATTTATTCATTGGTTTTGTTTTTACTTTAACCCCTTTGTTGATGATTGACAAAAAGGGGGAGAAGTATTTGAGATATATGCATGTTTTCCTTACTTAAGGGGGAGTAGTATTTGTATGCATATATGTTTGTTTTGCAAATAGGAGAAAAAGAATTTGATTTATTTTATGCTTGATTGGCATGTTTATCTCCTAGATTTGCATACATGTTTATGAGCATACAATGCATATTTATTTCTTTATTTGAGATGCATGAGTTAAGGGGGAGCTTCTTGGAGCTTTACTTTAATCCATGCATATATAACTTCATGAGTTTTGTCATCATCAAAAAGGGGGAGATTGTTGGCCCGAAGGCCCATCACTCTAGTTTTGATGATGATCAACTCATGTAGTTATAATACTAATGATCTTATGTTTAATTAGTGACAGATTTATGATCAAGATCTTAGTAGGTGCATAGCTTCAACAAAGGATTTAAAGTCAAGTTTTGGAGCTAGCATGGTTTGATTCAAGAGCTTGTGCATCAAGAACACATCAAGTACTCAAGAGGAGTCTAGCTCTATGGATCGTGTTTGGACCAAGTCAAGAAGATGAGAAGACTTCAAGTGAAGACTTCAAAAAGATGAAGACTTGTGTCTAGGTTTGTTTTTATAGATTTTGTTTTAGATAAAATGTAAAGGATAGAATAGTTGGTGGATTGCTGATAGGTAGTAAAAAATGCATAAGTGTCATCACATTTACTATCACATTTTCATATTTATTCATATAATCATGCACTATTAACTAATATTTTATTATTTATTGTGTGCAGGCCTTGAGTAATAAAAATAAAGGAATAAAGCCTTAAAAGAAGCCCAAAAGCCCATGTTCAAGCCCAATGCAAAAGTTGCAATTATCAAATGTCAAAATTGCAATTACTAAGCGCAATAGTTGCAAATACTAAAAGAAGAGGGAAGGATAGACTTCTATTCAACCCTAAATGCTTGCAGGATGAGGATAAAAGCCAAAGAAGAGAGTGCAAAGATAACAAATTTGTTGTTAAAAGATATTGGAAGATTTGGATTTAGGGTAACTTGCTTCCCAAGTTATCCTGAAATCTCAAAATAAAGAGTCAGGATACAGCTTCCAGACGGATAAACCCAGATGGACGGACCAGAGAAGGCCACGCGTGAAAGCGCGTGGCCAGCCGACAATACTTGGCCGCAGAAACGCGGCCAAAGCCGCGTTTCCGCGGCAATCTGGATGAGACTGGGCAACTGTTTTCTTGGAGGAATCGTACTGGGACTCTACTTCCTTCTGCACCTATAAATACCCTGCAGAGCAACAGAGAAGGGCGTCCAGCGAACTACAGAGCTAAATCTAGGGTTTTTAGGCTAGTTTGTAGTTTAGGTTTTTATTTTTCTTTTTTTATAATTTTTATTTTTTTATGTAACTGAGAGTAGAGGATGCTTTCATGGAGGAAGGAGTTCATGCTTGTACTGAGGTGACATCGGTGTAAGTCAAACTTTTCTTCCATTGTTAATAGAATCAACTCAAGATTGTTTTTGTTGTTTTATTCTTATTTATTTTTGTTCTTCTATTCTTGTTTATTTTTGTTCTTCTGTTCTTGTTTTATTCTATTTTTGTTTCCCTCTGATGTCTTGCAAACCATGAGATCTGATCACTTCAAGACTGCTTAGCCGAAAAAGTGCCCTTGATGGCCTATGGTGATGAACAGATCCTATACGCCATGCTTGAATGCCTTCAAAAACAAGGTAAGTCGTTGCAACGGATCAAAGGTAAACAGGGCAGAAGAAGTATGTATGTGTTTTTTTAGTTTATAATTTTCTTTTCTTTCTTTAGTTTAGATAACCAACTCCACATCTTTCCAATTTCTTTCACACTTCTCATTGTAAATACCACACTTCTCATTGTAAATACCATTGTAAATAACAAAATTAAAAAAAAAAAAGAGATAACTTACTAAACAAGCTTCCATCGCTAGTCCCTCCCTGAGGACCACGACCCGCATAACCATTGCTACATCGGATAGAATTGAGCACCTTGCACATCTCTAATTCTTAAATCTGATATATTATATTTGTGTGCAGGAATATCTCAATCAATTGCTCAAGTATACATATACACACACACTCTTGATTTAGTTTGTTTTAGAAAAGATTTTTCTCTTTGACAAAATATCTTTTTGGTTTTTGGTATTCAAGTTTTATGTTTTAACCAAAATCATATTTTTAGCTTAATGTCAAAAACATAGATATTTCACCATATTTGTTTAGTGGATCATATCCATACACTCTATGCTTCAAATGAGTTTAAATATCTTGTTTTTGTATTTGGAGAAGTTTGGAAAACAAGTTTTGAAAAATCAAGTTTGGAAAAATACTGTTTTTCATTTGAGCCAATTTTTCCATATTACAAAAATAGTCCAAATCATTTGTAACATGCCTTGATTTTAAGCAATCATGTTTGTTTATCAAATTACATTGGTAAAACTATTTTTGTAGATTTTTTCTATATTTTATGGGATTTTATTTAAGCCAAAAAGACCTAGTTTTTAATCTCTTAACATTATTTCCTGGCTTCAGCCGGTCGACCGCAGCTTGAAGTCGGCCGACCATCACGGTCGACCGACGTGCACAGATGTGCACGCCAGTTCTGGCAGGAGGGCCGGTTGACCGACCCGGTCGACCGTCTAGAGAGCTCTGCTCTCTGGAAAGGCCCCGGTCGACCGAGCGGTCGACCGGACAGAGAGACTTGCTCTCTGTATCCTGGCCTCGGTCGACCGACCAGTCGACCGATGGCTCAACGGTCTGAAATATGACCGTTGGCCGGTCGACCGACAGTTCTGTCAGGCCTCCAACGGCTAGGGAGCCCTATAAATTGGGCCATTAGGGGCTGTTTTGATTAAGATTTTTAGTGGACTTTGAGCCAATTTTTCCCACTTCATTAAAAGAGTTTTCTCCACTAATTTGAGAGTAAATATTTCCAATCAAAAGGAGAGTTTTTATCAAGAGTGTTTAAAAGTGATTTCTTGAGTTTTCCTCCACCATCTCCATCCTAGTTTTCTCACACAAACACTTGAGCTATCCATTGACATTCATCTTATAGGAGTGTTGTAGTGAGAGTTTTTATTGGTGATCAAAGTGTTTAGATCAACAAGAGATCATTTCTTGTTTCTTGAGGAGGCGGACGAGAGCGTTCGCGGTTGTTTAGAGTTCGTGTGTGAACTCTTGGTTTGAGGTGCGGCCTCGGCAAGCTTGTGGGGCTTGCGGTGTGTACGGGCTAGAGAGTCCGAGAGCTTGTAGGTGTTGCGGCACCGAGGAGTGATCCATTGGGATCGATTATAGTGGAAATCCTTCGTGTGTCGAAGGCGGGGATGTAGAGCAAGTGTGCTCGAACCTCGAAACAAATCCCTTGTGTTTGCGATTGCTCACTCTCTCTCTCTCTCTTTGTCTCTTTGTTTATATCTTGCATGCTTCTATTGTGCTTATCCTTACATGCTTGATATTCATATTGTGCTTAATTGATATACATGCTTGGGTTTGTTTGCTAACACTTGTATTTAACCAAGAGAGCCAACGCGGCACCTCAACCCTTATCTAGGGGAATCTAGAGGAGTTAGTCCAGAGTCCTTCACGGGGAATTCGGCTACACTCTTGTGCTATACGTGGTGTTTAGTTTAAATAGTTTGTTTAGGTCATAATAGTTTTTAATTCCGCATTATTTGTCATTTAGTGACCATTAGATTAGCCATCACCTATTCACCCCCCTCTAGGTGATTCTACAAGAAGGCCATAGGATGCAAGTGGGTATATGCTAAGAATCAATGATCTCTTCAAGGAGATGCAGTGCGCTACAAGGCTCGGTTAGTGGCTAAAGGCTACGCTCAGAGGGAAGGAATTGACTATAATGAGGTATTCTCTCCTGTAGTTAAACACTCGTCAATTCGTATTCTATTGGCCTTGGTTGCGCAAAATGAGTTGGACCTTGACCAACTTGATGTGAAGACCGCCTTTCTCCACGGCGATCTTGAGGAGGAGATCTACGTGACACAGCCCACAGGTTACAAGACTGTAGGAAAGAAAGAGTTAGTATGCAAGCTAAAGAAGTCGCTGTACGGATTGAAGCAGTCTTCTGACAGTGGTACAAGCGATTTGATAGCTTCATCAGGAAGAAGAAGTACACACGTAGCCATTATGACCCATGTGTGTACTACAACAGGCTACCATCAGGTGAATATATCTATCTACTTCTTTATGTAGATGATATATTGATTGCTTCGAGGTCGAGATCTACTATTGATGCTCTGAAGAAGGATCTATCGTCAGAGTTTGAGATGAAGAACCTGGGCGAAGCTAGGAAGGTTTTGGGCATGAAGATCACTAGAGACAGGAGAGCTGGCAGGGTGAGTTTGACTCAGAAGGGCTATTTGGAGAAGGTACTGCAGAGGTTTAATATCAGCAAGGATACCAAGTCTATTAGTACACCTATGGCTCCTCACTTCAAATTGTCTGCAAAGATGTCTCTGAAGAGTGTTCAAGAGGGTGAGTATATGTCTCACGTTTCATATGCCAATGCTGTGGGTAGCTTGATGTACGCTATGGTGTGTACGAGACCAGATCTATCACAGGCCGTCTCCATGGTGACTCGATTTATGCATGATCTGGGTCAGGGTCATTGGGAAGCTGTGAAATGGATCTTGAGATACATCAAGGGTACAATTGATGTAGGCCTAGTGTTTGAGAAGGACGACACTGGAAAGCAAGAGTGCATAGGGTATGTTGATTCAGACTATGCAGGGACCTTGACAAGCGCCGGTCGACGACGGGATATGTCTTCACATTCTCACAGGCACCGGTGAGTTGGCGCTCCACACTGCAGTCTACCGTCGCTTTGTCGACCACAGAGGCTGAGTACATGGCTATGACAGAGGCCATGAAGGAGGCAATCTGGCTTCAGTGGTTGCTTGATGACTTGGGCGTGGAACAGGATCTGCTGAAGATTAACTGTGACAGCATGAGCGCCATCTACTTGGCTAGGAATCAGGTCTATCATGCAAGGACGAAGCATATTAACGTCAGGTACCAATTCGTTCGGGAGATTCTGGAGGAAGGTGACATCGACTTGTTGAAGATTCACACTTCGGAGAATCCAGCCGACATGCTTACGAAGGTGGTGTCGGGAGTGAAGTTTGCACATTGCGAAGCTTTGCTCAATGTCCTTCAGGTGGCTTGAGCTTGCTGAAGCTCATTTGGGTGAACTACGGACGGCTTGATCCCTTGGGCAGGGTACGTAGGCAACCACATTGGTGCAGCCGCTCTCGAGTCGATGGACAATTCGGCTCAGATTTGGAATCTTCACCGAGGTGGAGAATTGTTGGAAAGAGAGAATATAGCTGAGGAAGTTGACATGGATTGCCGAGGGGTCGTCGAGGTGATCGCCAATAAAGTCGACGACGAAAAGGCAAAGGAGACAGCAGCAGAAAATAGCAGCAGCAGCAGAACAGGTTGGCCGGTCGACCGAATGTGCACAACGTGCACAAGTTGAAGCTCGGTCGACCGGTCGGTCGACCGACTGTAAGTACCCAACTCTCTGTTGGGCACCCAGTCGACTGACCGGTCGACCGGTGGAAGAGGTCGGTCGACCGCTCGGTCGACCGCTCGGTCGACCGACAGTCGGGTGCGGGTAATTTTCTGCTGTTTCGGAAAGCTGTGTATTTAAGGTTATTGTTTAATTCTAGGGTTTGTACCTGATTGTTGGGGATTTGCTGGAGCTCTCTTGCATTCAAAAAGGCTTCTAGTAATTGTAATCATCTTCCTGCTAATTAATCTTTCTTCTGGATTGCCCCGAGGACGTAGACATTGTGGTCGAACCTCGTTAGATTTGTTTGTTTGCGTTTGTGCTCTTTCTGATGATTATTTTGTACTGCTTGGGATTATTCTCTGTGTTGGGATTTAGGTCGAACAAATAGTCCCACATCGGCTAGACGTGAGGATGGTCTTGGGTTTATAAGGATTTGGGCAACTCCACCTAACAGACTAGTCTTTTGGGATGGAGCCCCGAGTCCTTCAATTGGTATCAGAGCCATGCCCCGAACTTAGTCGTGTATGTGGGTGATGTTCGACGATGTATAGATCCCCCAATGGCGCAAAGGCGCAATGGGCCTGCCCACCCCACTGGAGTTGGATTTCGATGGAGCATTTGATCTTCCGGTGTGAAGATAGTTAAGCTTGCAGGGAGACTCTTTATTCGAGGGGGATTGTTGGGATTTAGGTCGAACAAATAGTCCCACATCGGCTAGACGTGGGGATGGTCTTGGGTTTATAAGGATTTGGGCAACTCCACCTAACAGACTAGTCTTTTGGGATGGAGCCCCGAGTACTTCACTCTGTACTTGAAGATTTAAGGGGATTCCTCTATCTAGGGTTGTTGTCGCTCTGTGGCACAACACATTTTAGTTTCAAATTCTTTTAGTTTAGTTTAGCTTCAAACTCCGCTTCTAGCAGGGAACTTGTTATGCTGTAACCTGTAAAATTCAAACTTGTAACTGTTCTACCACTGAAGGGCTCGCTCAATTGTAAGACAGGCAATGGCCCTTCACCCTTTTCACACATGCAGTCTTGCCTTTTTCTGCCCCACAAGTCTGAAACAGACTGATTGTTTGGCTATTAGAGAATAGACATGACATCTAAACTATCCATTCACCCCACAACTTTATTAAAAGAATGGATTGGAATCATACAGTATGGTCCTCTCCAAATGAAACCAATATAAAAACAGAGCATCTGTCTGCAACTTGATCTAGCCTTAAGCTCAGAAAGCATAAGGAATTTGATGGGGAAACTCCACACTTTTGGGCCGGCAGTTTGATTGAACCGCAGTTTGTCTTTACGCAGAGGAGAAGACAATTTCTCTCGGTTCTCTTTGTGGGTCAACAAAATTAAGAGATGCTCACAAGGGCAGCTCTGGAACGCTGGTTATGAATTTTAATTTAGACTGCAAAGAGAATTATGTAATGTTCTAGTTGTGAGATAATTACAAATAGAATGAGGTGGCAGCGTAGAAAAATGATATGATCAATTGCTTCTTGAAATGAGCAAGCTTCATGATGCTTCATGACGAATGCCTTGGAATGTTTCAATGACGCAGTGTTCTAGAGTTTAATTTGTCAAGAGCATTATATAATAATAAATAACAAGCGCAGTTTTGCCAAGCGAGCATCTTAAGTATATTTGTCGAACAGTATCCTTCCACGATATATAGACCCGTGATCGATTCCCTGCTGATTCAAATTAATATTTTGTTATTATATTTTTAATTTAATTGGTTTCACAAAATTAATCATTTATTATTATTATTATCTTCTTGTATTAGAAGAGGAAAAGAGTTGGACTTGAGGACAGCAGACAAGGACAATACCTGTCCCCCGCATTTCTCCGGCGATATTCGGAATGGGCCCACCTCTAGTGTGCACGTGGTGGATACTCTCCTTTCCCGCCTTCCCCAGTTCCGATCTTGTGGTGTCTTTTTAACTTCTCTATGAGTTTTTTTAATTTAATTTAGGATTTTCACACCGTTTTTGTCCATTCTTCACTTTATTTTCAACAACTTTAATTAGTATAAATGTAGAATTTTTTTTCTAGGTCAAATTATTTTGGACAATTAACTATACCATTTTTCATATAATTTATTCAACATTAACAACAGCACTAAGTTCTTTTTTTTTTTCCTCTCATATAAGCTGAACCCCAGACTTCTTACTCACCGTAAAGAGTTGTATCACTATACTACAGTGTCACTTGCAGCAACAACAGTTAGATAGTGTAAATAATTTTCCACTTTTATTTTCTTCTTTCTAGCTTCAAAGCAATTAATTCATATATTCTCGTTTATAAAGTTTTTAAGGCTTTGAAACTAAAGTCTGATCACCAGTAAAACGGACCTCGGTATTGTTTTTGCACATCATGCTTTAGAGATTTAAGAGTCGAAGGAAAGGGGGGCAGTAGCCAGTAGGGATAACTGCCTAGCGTCATTTAGTACAGGGTTCTCACTATCCCACACAGTGTAACACTGTGATCTCAATTATTCAATAATTTTGATTTCAATTGATTCACTTGCAATATGTTTTGAGGGATTGTGAAATGTTTGTGACTGACTGATCAGTCTGATTTGTACGATCATCCAAGACTAAGGCACATAGTAATAAATTGATTTTTCTCTTTCAGGAAAGGTTGGAATTGCTTTGAGTTAAATGAATGAAGTTAGCTGGATAATTTTTTCTCCCCTCTTCTATTGAGCACCGTGCATATGTATCGCTAATTCATAGAGTACTGGACAAGTACCCCTAAAGTTGTGAAGATGCTTGTACACTTTTGCATGAAATGAATAGAAGTGATGTTTTGTAGCAGTCTCTTGCATTATCCATTACCTCTTACAATCTTCAAGTAAATGCATTTTCACTACATACTTCCTCCAAAATTAATTGAAAAAAAAAAATTTCTTCTCTTTGGGATTTATCAACCTCGATTTCAGTAATAAAAATCAGGGGAAAATAAGAGTCATTCTCCCGGTACTAATTTGAGAGAGCGGAGTGGAGGGGGAAAGAGTGGGAGAATAACTTTCCTGTTTTATTAGTCTGCATATAATCCAATGTGAAACTCCAATGTTCTTTGTATATTCTTGTTATATCCAAAGAGTATAGCTTTTATATTTATATATATCCGAAGAAGGATTAATTAACATGATCAATGAGACGTAAGGCTTATTGTTGCTTGGTCCTGTATAATTTATTTAGATGATTATTGCAAATCAAACATAAATGTCATCCTTGATCAAGGATTTTGGCTGGTTGTGATTACCTTATGGAACTAGTTTTGTGAAAAGAAGGCTACTTATTGTCTCTATGGAATGTGAAGTACTTGGAGGCATCATATATGTCTAAGATGAAATTAAATATGTCGGAGAATAGTTGGAATGAAAAATGGTTCTGCTCTCTAAATCATATCTATCTCCATTTTACATTTCTTAGCACGTACTGTGGAATTAATTAATCATCATACAGGGTAGTATAAATATCCTTTCATGAACTTTCTTTTATCATCTACTTTGGAGATCAACAGAGACTCCGAGAGACAAAATATACAATTATACAGCTTAAACCAATTGTAATTAAATGATTCAAGATCTACTTTGGAGATCAACAGAGACTCCGAGAGACAAAATATACATGTCATCATTGAAGCCCCCTTCCATTAGTTTACGCATCAAACTACTTTGATCTCCATCAAACTTTTTAGAAGAAAAGGCGAAGACCTTAAATGATGCTTAAGCATAGCTGCCATGATCCACCAATCAGGAATCAAGCTTTAACAAAGAATGATGCGCGAATCTGTTTATGACACAGACTTTTTCATACAAAATTTAGGTACATAAAAGCACTAGAGCCGGATAATTATTCTCTAGTCTTGAAGATAACTGCTTTCAAGGTATGTAAAAATCTTGTCAAGGAAACACTCTTATTGAAATGCATCCAATTCAAATATTTAGACCAAAACTTTGCTGTTCTCCAGAGTCCACATCAACATGCTTTTACCAAGTCTAGAATCACTAGAGATGTACCGTTAGTTAATTGGATGAAGATAGCGTGTACACTACGATGTAATCTAGCTTATTGCAGCATCAACAAGCCCTTATGCACAGATTTATTCTTTCAGTTGATGCAAACATCTCCATTATCACCGCTTATTAAGAATTAATTTAAATGAGATAAGCACTAATGCGGTGGTCCATCAGTTGTTCTTTTCAGTAAGATGCAATTAGGAGGGTGGTTAATAACTTTATATTAGCACTTGTTTAAGAAATTATTTTTTAAGCCTCTGATTTGATTGGTAGCTCAGGGCTCAAAGTAGAAAGTGTTGATGAGCCTGAACTTGGATGACACGAAGGAAGCATCACCAGTGGAGTAGATGGAAGAGTTTTTTTTAATTGATGCAATAATTTCACCTATGAGGGTCATGGTTTTTGAGCTTTAACAATTAGAATGTGTGGTACAAGTAACTAATAATTAATTTGAAAAAAGTAAAGTAAGACAACGTACTCATGTGAATCATGTGAAGGGAGGGTCCAAATTACATGTAGATAATTTCTTTAGTGTCGATAAAGCTAATAGCTTAAAGTTTTTGGTAAACTAGCTAGCTAATTGTGATCAGTCGAAGTGAATGTCTTATACTAACCCCTTTTCAAGAATCTACTCAACAAGGAACTGCTTCCTTTGATGGAGGCACAAAGAACTTTAAAATTTACTTGCAGAAAAGGTTAATGATTAAACTGTTAAGACCAATAATTTGGAAGTAATATTTATATTACAATAATAATTTATTTAAATAAGATAGATAAACAATGTAGAGTGGTAACATAAGATTTTAATAATACCTTAGTTAAATTCCTTGGCATGAAAGATTGCATTTTTAAACCAAAGCCTTATTGAAAAGACTAGAGAATCTCTATTTATATCCTTAACTAACATATCAGATGCACCCACGGAGCCTTTCTTGAGAAATAACTGGAGAACCAAGTATAGAGTCCTTGCCGTTAAATATATATCATCAAAAACGCTAGGGTATCTACTTTTAAAATAATACGTCTTAAAGAAAACAACTCTCTTAACTGGAGATGATGTAAGTCTGACTTGAAATTAACTAATATGTAAATTAATCCTTTTCATATTGATGAATCAAATAGAACTCTAATTCAGAAAGAATTGCTCTAATGCGTATATAAAAGAAAGACTTGAACTCTGAGGTCCATATAATTTATCCCAAGCAATCACATGGCAATTTGCTGCAAAAACTCTCTTAGATACCTTCAGAAACTGTCTTGATTAAATATAATAAAATCCCTAAAACCAAATTACTTAATTGGGGTAAGGCGAATATCAGAACACATTGCTAGCAATTTCGAAATTAGAGAATCTTCCATGCTTAATTGCGTATAACTCAAACCCCATTTCTTAACTAATGTTGCTTAGCTGATGATCATCTCAATTAGTTCATAGGGAATCTAGGTATCATTTGACTATGTGGAGGTACATAATAATAAAATCATCCAACTTGCGTAAGGGCCACATTTGATTCATTGTACATATATTAGGTTCAGCCAGTAAATGTACTAAAACTTTTGCGGATAAATTTGACAGGAAAAAGTTGATAGAGGAAAAGATCTTTGCAAGCTTTAGTCAAATTTATTGTATAACTGTTACAAAGGAAGGAAAGCAAGCAAGAAGGAACATGAGGGGTTCTTTTGCGAAGTATTAATTAGGCCATTTTTCTCTTGTAGAGTATATAATTTTAGTTTAAATGAAACTAAGCCGTATAATTCAGTCCATGAAAGATTTCCTTTACTTTGTTTCTCTAATTCAACTGACTCAATCCATGGTGCTAGTCCTGTTGCATCGCTCTATCTGTAGATCTTTTTTATATTTAAGGAGAAGGGAGACCTCATATTTTCTTCATTCAAAAAAAAGATAAAAAAGGACCTATCCTTTTTTTTAAAATAATTCATCATTAGTTACCGATGTTTTGATAATAGTAATTGCAGTGATTTTTTGAAATTTTGTTGAAGAAATCCTGTTAATTAAAGTCGAACAGAAAGATCAAACTCAACATATTAAGTTTTGCTGACAATGTGTGCACTTCATACTAACCATTATTTTTTCCTTTTAATGATAACTAGAAAAACATCATATAGATGTTAGAAATACAAACCCATATGGGATTAAATTTTTTAAGAGGACAAAGCTAAACCTGAAGTGTTTAATATGTATTCTATAAGTTTCATGAAATATTCAAATCTAATAACTTTGTTTAAGCTTCACTATCATTAGAATGGAAGTTAGTGATGATTTATTCACTGGCACGTTCTGAATCGGAGATGCCCTCACGACCGGATTGACTAGGATGGCGCAGCGAAAACAAACCAAGGATCTACTAAGGCAACGAAAAAAGAGAAGAAGAAGATATTTCAAAGTAGATAGAAAACCAACACACAATCTAACATGATTCTACCGATCAAAGTTTCTCCCTCTTCTCCAGTGGACGTACACACCACTGGAGAAGAGGGAGAAACTTTATTAAAACTTTGGGAGAGTACAATAAGAATTACTTAAACGTCCCGCTGAGAAGATTACAAGCCCTTGATGGCCGCAAAGAATAGTGAACCCTTGTGGTTAAGCTTCTCTCACGAATCTCTCACCTAGATAAATTACATCCTAAGGAATTAGAAATTCATTGGACTACATTGAAGGTCACCCCAAGCAGTTATTTATAGACCATAGAACTCCCCTAGTCCTAAACAAATTTCATCGATACGAACAATCACCGCCTCAGTATAAAGGAAATCTGAATCCAACTCAAATCTGGAAACATATCTAGAAAAGAAAACTGCCAGACTCAACATTAGTCGACTAGGCCAGGGTATTAGTCGACTGATGCCATGTATAGTTGACTAAGCCTAAATACTAATCTGATAAAATTCAAGAACCCTAACTCTTTGTTGGCCAACCTAGTCGACTATACAATGTATTAGTCGACTAATCCATGTAATTAATCGACTATACCCAGTATTAGTCAACTGGTAATGTGCACAACTCCTTGTGCACGTCAGTTCATTGATCTCTGAAGTTTCGTCTACCTTCACGACGTATTCCACTCACAAATCCTAGCAATCTCCCCCTTGACTCGAATACGTCCAAGTCCGAGAAAAGCAATCATGCTCCATGTGCTCACATCCACGCACAATTGAAATAATCTTGATTTCATCTCCATCTCACTCTCTCTCTTCTCCATAACGCCCTCACGGGGTTCACAACTTGATTAGGTCGAATAAGTTCAGGCCCATCCTGAATTTTGTTATCCAATGATCTCTTTGATCCACACAGAATTTATGAAAATTTATTCCACTATAAGAGTAACGATATAGACTTTCTTGTTGCGCCCTTAGTCCCAATCTCTCTTCGGGTTACAACTAAACATCCTAGTTCGAAACCCTCGTAATCTCTGATTGTTCCACACTGCCGCTTTTGAAGCCCAGGATAACTGCAATCCAGCAACTGTAACTTTCGAATTTCACAACATATACACATTACCAACACGTTCGGTCTGAAACTTCACATGGGCCTATTTGGAGACTTTCATATGATCACCTTCAGAATTGAAACTGAACCCTTTCTCTTATAGGGCTCCAAGAGAGATGAGATTATACCTTGAATCGGAAAGATGACGGATGCCTTGAAGAGTAGTGATGCAAACATCATGAGAACGAAACAGAATTTTTTCTTCGCCAATCACCATGCTTGTAATAGAATTCTCCATAAAGACTTCTCCCTGGAACCGAAGTATATGAGGAGAACATTTTCTATTAGAACTGATGTGCTATGAACATTCAGAGTCAATAATCCATCTATCTCTGTTATCAACTGATCTGTCTGTAACAGATAGAACATTGCACATATCTTCATCTTTTCCAATCAGTTTAGTGAAATTAGATCTAGTTATTTTCTTCCGAAGCTAATAATTAGCTCTAACGTGTCCCTTCTTGTGTCAATAGTTGCACGTCAAATTTTTTTGTCTTGAGTTACCCGTGGAACTTTCATTATTATTCTTCTACTTTGAATAATAAACTTACCCGAAATCATCATGAAGAGACTCACCCATCAACTGGGTGTCAATTTTATCCTTGTTGAGCAGATGCTCCTTGATCTCATTGACCCTGATTGTTGACTTACCTCCTTAGATGATAGCTTCCCTAAAGCTCTTATATGAAGATGGTAAAGAACACAATAATAGAAGTGCTTGATCCTCATTTTCTATCTTAACCTCTATCTTATCTAGATCATTGATGGGAAATTCTGCAATGTGAGACTTGGCAGAAGTACCTTCATGCATGCGGGGAAGAAAGAGACGCTGCTTCAGAATCAATCGATTCGCCAATGACTTCTTCAAATAGTGATCCTGAAGTCGCTTCCATAACGAGGATGCTGTTTTCTCTGTAAAAAACTCATCCAAACTTCGTTCGCCAAGCAAAATTGAGTAGCCGTCAAGGCTTTCTCATCCAACTCCTGCCAATTTTCTTCTTTCATGTCTTGAAGCTTTTTTCCGTCCCGAGTAGTGCTTTCTTCAACCCGCTCTGGATAAGGATGACGTTCATCCTAATCTGTCACCTACTAAACTTGATGACACCATCAAATTTCTGAATATTGAACTTGATCGTAGATATCTTTAAGTTGATATTGCTCTGATACTAATTGTTGTGAATTCAGAGACGCCCCCACGATTGGATCGACTAGGGCAGCGCAGCGAAAATAAACCATAGGATCTACTAAGGCAACGAGAATAAGAGAAGAAGAAGATATTTCAAAGTAGATAGAAAGTCAACATACAATATAATATGGTTCCACCGATCAAATAGATCGTTGTACGTCCACGGGAGAAGGAGAAGAAACTTTATTAAAACTTTAAGGGAGTACAATGAGAATTACTTACACCTAACACTAAGAAGATTACAAGCCCTTGATGGCCACCAAGAACAGTGAACCCTTGTGGCTAAGTTTTTTTCACGAATCTCTCACATAGATGAATTATATCCTTAGGAATTATAAATTCATTGGATTACATTGAAGGGCACCCCTAATGGGTTATTTATAGGCCATAAAACTCTCCTATTTCTAAACAAACTTTATCAATACGAACAATCACTGCCTCATAATAATGAAAACTCGAATCCAACTCAAATTTGAAAACAGATCCAGAAAAGAAAACTGCCAAACCTAACATTACTCGACTAGGCTATGTATTAGTCGACTAATTGAAATACATCTAGAGGAGGGGTGAATAAGTGTTTTACTAATCAAATGAAATTTAAAGCTACTTAAGATGAATTATGCAAATGGTCACTCAAAACAAGAATTGAAGCTGAATTCCCCGTGAAGGGCTCTAGAACTTCTCCTCTTTGATTCCTCGAGATAATGAGTTGAGGTGCTCAATTGCCTTCTTGTTGAGCTAAGTATAGACCGGTAATGAAAGTAATAGAATGAAAGCAATTATAGAATGCAAGATGAACAATTACACAAGTATGAAAAATAAAAAGCAATAGAGAGCAACACGCAAGCAATTACAAATACAAAGGAATTTGTTCTGAGGATCGAGCCGACAACGTGCACAAACGTGCATGCCCCTGGCCAAAGGCCTGATCGACCGAGCAGTCAACCGTTTGGACTGAAATGGTCACCAGTCGACCGTTCTGGCCTAAAACAGTTTTCTTGTATGGATTTTGAATTTCAAATAATTTTCAAAATATTTTGTATTGGTTTAAGGGTAATGTATTAATGTATAGGTGATGAAATACATGTTCTAAACTTGTTATAAAATTTTAAAAAAATAAGGAGATATGTATCAAAACCAAACATGCAATATACCAATACTACCAAAACTTGTATTTTTCAAAATCATATAGTTTGTGTGTGTAACTTCTTAAGCATCACTATTATATTCTACACTTTAACAAAATAATATTCTATAAGGCTCTAGGTGACTACAAGATCTTCAACCGGGCTTCTCCACTAGCGACGTTGAATGCTTTGAACTTTGATCCCGTATTTGAGTCTTCTTGAGTCTCCAACACCTTCCTTTAGAGGAAGAAAACTCCTTGAATTCTTAGAACCCTGAGATAAACTTAAACACTTGATTTTAATTAGTACAAATAATCACATATGTTTTGTTATCATCAAAATCATAAAACTGAGTGATTGTAACCTTGGACCAACAATCTCCTTTTTTGATGATGACAAAACATGTGAGTTATTTAAGATAAAAGATAGGAAAGAGCTTGAAAAAGCTCTCCCTCAAGTTATGCTATCTATAAAGTACAAGAAATCATTATGACTTTAAATAAATTTCACAATATAATCAAGTCACACATATATGCATATATAAAGATGATATCAATATAGAATAATATGCATATATAGCCTACCATCCTTCCAATCCTCCTTCCTCCAAAAAAAATATGCAATGAATAAAATCAATGAATCATGGCATTGCATATAAGCATGAAAATGGATATAGAACATCATAACAATTTAATAACTCAAATATCTCACTCCTTTTTTGTCATGCATCAAAAAAGGAAAAGACAACAACATGAAAGATATATTAAAAAAAAGTTTAAATAATTTAAAAATAAATGAAACAATTCCAAAACTTATGAATCAATAGTACAAATATTTAACTCACCACAGATGAATGAAAATCTATTATAATCTAGTGGTTTAGTAAAAATGTCTGCAAGTTAAAAATCGGTGGAAACATAATCAATTTCAATATCCCCTTTCTCATAGTGATCTTTAAGAAAGTGATATTGAATATCTATGTACGTGGTCTTTCTATGTTGATTTGCATTTTTTGTCATATGAATGGTGCTAGTATTATCACAAATATTTTAATATGATCATAGTGCAAATCATAGTCAAGGAGAGTATGTTTTATTTATAGGACTTATGCACAATAAGCCCTGGCCGCAACATATTCCTCCTCGACGGTTCAGAGGGTTACAGAATTTTGTTCTTAAAAGACTACGAAACAAGGGAATTTCCTAAAAATTGACAAGTACCACTAGTGCTTTTCCTATCCACTCTACAACCGGCATAGTCGACATCCAAATAACTCGTCATAGAAAATTGTCTTAGTTTCGAATACCACAAGCCTATTCCAATAGTACCCTTATGATATCTAATAATGTATTTTACTACGATTAAATGAGACTCTTTAGGACAAGATTAAAATCTAGCACATAGACATACACTAAACATTATATCTGTCCTACTAGCCGTCAAATAAAACAAACTACCAATCATACTTTATAAAGTTTAGTGTCTATATTTATACCTTGTTCATCATTTTCAAGCTTTATAGTAGTGGCCATGGGAGTCTTACTTAATTTTGCATTTTCAAGTCCAAATCTCTTGATGAGTTCTCTTATGTACTTGGCTTGATTGATGAAGATCCCATCACTCTTTTACTTGATTTGGAGTCTAAGAAAGTAGTTTAGCTCTCCCATCATAGACATCTCAAACTCGTTCTTCATGCATGATTCAAATTCTTTATAAAGCTTTTCATTAGTGGATCCAAAAATAATATCATCAATATAAATTTGAACAATTAAGATATCACTAGCTACTTGCTTTGTAAACAAGGTGGTGTCAACTTTACCCTTAACAAAATCATTTGAAATTAGAAAAGTTGAAAGCCTTTCATACCAAGCTCTTGAAGCTTGTTTTAAACCATATAAAGTTTTATCAAGTTTGTAAACAAAATCTAGATGTGTAGGATCAACAAACCCAGGGGGTTGTTCAACATATACTTTCTCTTCTATAAAACCATTTCACTTTTGACATACATTTGAAAAAGTTTGAAATTTTTAAAAGAAACAAAGGCAAGTGTCATCCGTATGGCTTCAATCCGTGCTACGGGTGCAAAGGTTTCCTTAAAATTGATACCTTCGATTTGGGTGTAACCTTAGGCCACTAACCTAGTTTTATTTCTAATAACATTATCTGACTCATCCGACTTATTCCTAAAGATCCGTTTAGTACAATAGTTGGTCTATCATGGAGTCTAGAAATAAGATGTCAAACTTGGTTGCACTCAAATTCATTGAGCTCTTCTTGCATTGCAAGCAACCAATATAAATTGGCCTCGGTTTCAAGGATTTCTTTGGGCTCAATATGTGAAATAAAAGCAAAATGCTCACATAAATCATGGAGTTTGGATCGAGTAGTTAACCTCTTAGATACGTCACCTATGATGAGATCCTTGGGATGATTGCAACAAATCTCTAATCCTTTGACAGTGGTTGTATTGGCTCCGCTTCAACCTCTTGAACTTCATGAACTTCACCTTTATCATCAATCTTTGGTTTTTCTTCTTCTATATGTAAGTTCTTCAAGATTATCTTCTTCATGTCTTCACCTAAGGAATCAATCTCTACAACATTGTTTCTCGAGGGAAAATTTGGAGATAATGTATCATAAAATTTTCTTGAATCAATGAAAGATTACAATAATCTCAAAAATTTCAATTACAAGAGAGAGAAGATATTCAAACTCAAATCTTCTCTTTGTTTAAGGCGGGCTTCTTGATGTAGCAGTAGAAAGTGAATCTTGTTTTCCGTTGACCGGGTGAGCGTCAGTGTCTTCTGGGAATCTTCTATTCGGATTACGGATAGAGTAGCACAGTTTCTGTCCAAATGGAATCTCAAAGAGATTTGGGCAAAAACTAAACTCAGCAAGTTGGTAGAAGAGTTTAACTCTTTATCAGTATCCTTAGCTGAAAATTTTGACCAAAACTTTTGACCCTCTTCCATAGCAAACTAAGCTATTTATAGGAGTTTTAGTGGTAAAAGTGTCCCTGAAAACCCTCTACGATAGGAGTTAACTCCCCTCATTATGTGAGCAGTAATTGATCTGGCAATGAGGGCAGTTATAACTGAAACGTAGGGCTCTTCTATAGTATAAAACACGGGCTTCGGGCTTCACGTATTGGCATTGCAGTGATGCTGGGACGCTGGCTTTGAGCCTCACGTTTTGACACTGCGGCGATGTTGAGACGCGAGCTTCGAGCTCTGCGTCTTGGCATTGCAGTGAAGCTAGGGACGCGGGCTTCGAGCCTCGCTTTTTGACACTACGATGATGTTAAGACGCGGCCTTCAAGCTTTGCAAGATGCGGGCTTCAAGCTCTGCATCTTAGTTTTGCAGTGAAGCCGGGATGTGGGCTTTGAGCCGGCTTTGAGCCCCGCGTTTTGACGTTTTGCCGTTGAAAACGCGGGATTCGAGCTCTGCAAGACGCGGGCTTCGAGCTCTGCGTCTTAGCTTTGCAGTGAAGCTGGGACGCGAGCTTCGAGCCCCGCGTTTTGACTTTGCACGGTAGCTCTGATTATCCTCGCGCCTGGTGTATAGACTCCGCTCTCTGATGACTTGTCCTTAGTGATTTTTAGACAGTCTACAAACATTCTTTACAGACGCATTAGATTTCTCAAACTTGACTTGTATAGATTCTTCAGTAGACAAAGAGGATCTATTGAAGATTCTATAGGCCTTACTAGTATTTGAATACCAAACAAATATGGCTTCATAAGATTTTGAAAGTACACCTAGAGGGGGTGAATAGGTGTAAGGCTAATCTAATGACATATGATGCGAAATTAAAAATAAATTGCAACACACTTAGTGTAACCAAAGAGTGTAGCCGAATTCCCGATGAGGGGCTCTGGACTATCTCCTCTAAATTCCTCTAAATAAGAGTTGAGATGCTATGTAAAGCTCTCTTGGTTCAACACAAGTATGGCACACAAACAATACCAAGTATATAAGTATGATATGAACAATATGAAATAATGCAAGGCACAATAAGAGAGAAAGTTTAGAGATAGTGGATCAAACGCAAACACCAAGATATGTTTCGAGGTTCGAGCCACTGCTCTATGTCCCCGCCTTCACACAAAAGGATTTCCACTATGTCGACCACATAGGACTTTCCACACAGGGAATCTCCACTGAGGATTTGGGTAATACAAACTTGGAGTACACAACTCCTCTCTCAACCAACAACAACCTCTACACTAGAGGCAAGGCACAACAACAATCACCTCTACACTTAGAGGGATGGGCATTTAGCCAAACAATAATCACTTCTCACTAGAGGGATAAGGTTTAAAGCCAACACTCCAACCACAATCACCTTTACACTTAGAGGGATACCAACACAACCTCCACACTCACCTCTACACAAGAGGGAACTCAAATAAAAGAGGGTTTACAACTCTTGGTGGTCTCACTAAACCACAACCAATTTTTCTCACAAAACAAGATCCTAATAGATAGGATAGATAGATATCTCAAGTGTGAGAAAAATAAAGAGTTTGGAAATCAAAATCACAAAGAAAAACTCTTGGGAAAACTTCTAAATGCTATAGAAATGAAGAAAAAAAACCAATTCCCAAAGACTCTATTTTTCCTTTAATTTTCAACCCTCTAAAAATAAATAAAGATAAAATCTTTAAGCCCAAAACTCTTTCAAAAACTTGATGTTAAACACTTAGAAAGATAGGAAATTTTTGCTCTCTAAAACTTGAAGAAACCAGCTCAAGAGATGGGTATTTATACGCTCTCAAAATTCTGTCCGTTGGCAGCCAGAAAAGGTCAGAAATGACTGCCCGGTCGACCGCCCTGTCGACCAGGACTAGATATAGAGAGCAGCAGCTCTCTGCCGGTCGTCCGGGGCCATTTCCAGAGAGCAGAGCTCTCTGGCGGTCGACCGGCCCACCAGCCACCACTGCCGTGCACGTTTGTGCACATCGGTCGACCGGATCGGTTGTCCGACTTCTGCCTCGATCGACCGGCAGAAGGCCAGGTCCAACTGTTATACGGATTAAATAATTGGTAATTTTATCTTTAATTAAATCCCATAAAATCACATAAATTCCACAAAAATAAGTTCTTATTAGATCTTTGAAATACAAATATGTGTGACTAAAATTCAGCACATATTACAAACTATTTGAACCATTTTTGTGATATTAATATTTGGCTTAAATACAAAAATCGAAATTTTCAAATCTTGGATTTTGAAATGGAAAACCGTTTTCTCCAAAACTCATGTAAATATAAAAATATGATATTGAAACAACTTTGAAGCATATTGTATATGGATAGAATTCAATATACATAAAAGATATTATATCTATGTTTTTGACATGAAAAACAAAAACCGGTTAAACCGAAAACCAAAACTAATAAACTTTAAATTGTGTGTGTATGTGAACTTGAGTATATCAACACTATCTAATCTTTACAATGATCTAAATATACTAAACAAAAACCGAGATCTTCTTGTAGAACTCCTTCTTCAAGTCAACTCGATCCAAACGCGATCCAACGAGCTTGACTCCTTTGTTGAAGCTAATCACCTACAATATCTTGATCAAATATCTGAAACTAAATATCACAAGATTATTAGTAAACTATAATTACATGAGTTAATTATCATCAAAATAGAGTGATGGGCCTCTGGGCCAACAATCCCCCCTTTTGATGATGACAAAACTCATGGAGTTATATATGCATGGATTAAAGTTAAACTTCATAGAAACTCCCCCTTAACTCATGCATAGAAATAAACAATAAATATATTTAATGTATCCATAAAACAAATAATACATATTAACATATATGCTTTGATACTAATTGAAAACAAAACATATATTCTATGATATCAAGTGAAAAAAAAAACATGCATATAGATGACATAAATATGCATATATAAAACTCTCAAATTTCTCTCCCCTTTTTTGTCAATCATCAACAAAGGGGCATAAATAAACTCAAAAATAATTTTCTTCCTTTTGGTCAAATCAAACAAGAAGGATATATATGTGATATACATTCATGAAGAGGAGAGACGTAAAGTTAACTCTCCCTGCATACATGCATTACATGAAAAAGAGATGACTAGACCCTAATCACATAACGCATAATATACAATGTATAAAAGGAGATGTGCAGCTCCCTCTACACATGTGCATTACATAGAGAGGAGAGGTCAAACTCCTCAGTATGAGATACACTCAACATGAATCTATATAAAGAGAAGATGTTAAGCTTCCCTTGCATATAAACAATACAAATCAAAATAATGTGATACCAATAAAAAATATATCAATATGTGATAAAGGTATACATCAAAACATTATGATACCAATTTATGATACTAATGAAAATAAACAAAACATTTTTAAGATACCAATTGAAAGTAAACAATTTTTTTTAAGATACTAAAAGATACCAATTGAAAATATCTGGATATCAATTTAAATTGTCTGTAAATCTTTAATACCTATAGAAAATGAAACATTGTATGTTTTGATACCTATTGAAATATATATATTGAAAATCTTGATACCAAATGAAAGTGACAACAAATTGAAAGTAAAAACCAAATTGTTTTAGGTAAACATAACTTCTATCAATATAGATACCAATTTAAAATGAAACATGATACCAATATTGAAAATGTTAGTATATACAAAAAAATAAAGTATTTTTCATCATAAAGAGTGGGAGTAAGATATTAATTGAAAATAAAATCGATTGAAAGATATCAATTGAAAGATAAAACATGAATTTTCTCTCCCTTCATGAAATACCAATAAAAATAATGTATAAACTTGTATAAGATACCAATTGAAAAATAATTAACATTAAGAAGTAAATCAAGTTTAGTATAAATATAATTTGTGCTTTAATATGTAAAGATATAGTAAGCACAATCAAATCACATATATATGTATGAAAATGTAAATACCAATCGAAATTGATACTATTTGAAGTTTGAAGTATACATATATAGAAAACATATAAGTATACAAGATAAATATCAATTGTGATACCAATTGAAAACACAATGAGGATCAAGTGTATAACTCATAATAACCTCTCTTTCATGCACAAGTTTAAATATATTTTCAATTTGAGCATACAAGGCATGGTCGCCCATCCGTCCGCCCTTCGCGTTGGTGGGGTTTTCAAAAAATAAGTTTGAAAATAATTTTTGCATAATTGAAAAATACTACCAAGTGAAGAATATGAACTAGTTTTAGGATAATTTTGATAACTAGTACGAAATCCTACAAGAAAGGAATAAAACATGAATATATTGCAAGAAAACATGTAAGTCGCATGATCATTGACACTCAAAGTCTATAAAGCACATATAAAGCTCATGAAAACAAAAATCATGAGTAAATAAGAATAATGTGAGTGTAATAATCATGTAATCAACGAAATCATGGGAATAGGCAATTTAGCTCAATATGAAATTTCTTTATAAATATGAAAAACATGAAAATTTAATTTTCGTCAAAATAATTCAAACTTCAAGACATATGTATGTTATGTCAAAACTAGAAGTATACATACATATTCAAACACAATTGAGTCCATAAAGAAATTTTGCAAGAAACGCAAATGACTCAAGGGTATATATGTATATCCAATAGTTTTAGACAAAATTAACATATACATGAAGCTAAACACATATCTATGGAAAAACATGTACAAAATGGGAAATACAAGTCAAAATGTACGAATCATCAAAACTAGGCTATACTAGTACATCTAATGGGTACAAAAGAGCAATTAAGTACAAACATATAATAATCAATTTGTGGCCCACTAGTTGTACAACTATCTACACAAGTTTTAATGAAAACTATATCTTAAATATGCAATCAAAACACGAAGCATAAAACATGACATAAACCAATATGATTATTAGGCTAAATGCACATGTTTTAGAGTTATGATATACACAATAGCTAAACTATAGTGAGAACACAAAATATTGATCCATGTGAACATAAGTGTATCTCAATTACTAATCATATATGTCATAAGTCTAATTATCATGGCATATAACATAATGAGTATTAAAACATGACATGCTAAAAATTAATAGTATTAAAGCATGTAAATATAAATAAGGAGTTAGAGATAATTACCAAAACCATTTGGGGCTACTCTCTAAATCTCCAAACTATGGTGGTCCTCCCACCAAACTTCCTTGAAGGTGATGTATCCAAAGTAGTGTCCATCAAGCCCAAAAGCATCTACCATCAAGGTACCAATGCCCTCACGTCAAGCGAGAGCCCACAGCTACATCAAATAAAATAGGGGTGGCTTTTGGTACCCATACCTTATTGGGTCTATGGGGGTTAGAACCTTTCCTAACCCAAACAATTTATTTGCAAAATTTACATTATGTACTTTATCATAACAAAACTTTGAAAGGTGGCCCTTACGTCCACAATGTGTACAAGTGTATACATGAGCATACATGGTGTCATGTGTGTGAGCATGAGAAGCATGTGTATGCTGTATATGGTGTGCATGCATATGAGGAACCTGTTTCTTGCGAAACATGTATTCCAACCGTGTGTGGTTCATGGCACATTGGCTCAAAGTAGAGCCCAAACAATCAACACTCTTTTTTAAAGCACATATATCATTTTCAATAATAGAAGAAGAGGTGGAGCATGCAATAGGTACACTAGATAATGAAGCATGGCAAACATGTGAATCTAAATCATTTTTCAAAGAAATATTTTTCTTGGAGACAAAATCTAGTTCTTTTGAAATTGAAGCAATTTTATTTTTCAAAGATTGATTCTCTTTTAAAACAATTTCAAGTTTTGAAGTCAAAGTCTCATTTATCTTCAAAACAATGTCACAATCATTTTTATTTTCAAAATTTGTTTTCATTTAGAGTAAGTTCAAGTTGGGATTTCAATGAGTCCCTTTCATTAGAAATCTCATCCCTCTTTTACAAAATCAAGTCAAGTTTTGAACACAAATTCTTATTTTCTTTATTCAATTTAGTACTTTTCTTTTTAAAACTTGGTATTTTTCAAGTTTTCACAAACAATAGATAGTTCTTCACTTAATGTATCAGCATCAACATAATCATCACTTGAAGAACTAGCACTATCATCTAGTTGAGTATCCGAGTTTACCTCAAGGGAATTATTCTCTTGGACTATGTAGCAAGGTTGGTCGGACTAATCTCCACTAGATTCCTCCTCCACATATTTCGTCGTTTGTAGCGCGGGAGAGGTCAAAGTGTTCCACACTGCAAAGGCGGAATCACAATGAGAAACCATAAATAAATATTCTTTGCTTAGAGTGCTCCTAAGTGCCTCAAGGGCTTGTGCATTGGCCTCTATATGCTTGCTATTATCAAGATGAGATTTCTTGGTAGAGGCAAGGTAAACATGCATTCCTAAGGTCTTGAGATACATACTCATTTAATCTTCCATACATTGATGTTAGAAACATCAAACATAGGAGGGATCATGAAATTCATGAGTGTGTGTAAGCAAACAAGTGTGCAAAGGCAAATCTAGATTAGCAAACCAAGATCTCACTCCTAGATGGATAAACCTGATATCAGGAGCGTAGGCTCTGATACCAATTGAAAGTACACCTAGAAAGGGGTGAATAGATATAAGGCTAATCTAATGACAAATGATGCGGAATTAAAAACAAATTGCAACACACTTAGTGTAACCAAAGAGTGTAGCCGAATTCCTGGTGAAGGACTCTGGACTATCTCTCTAAATTCCTCTAAATAAGAGTTGAGGTGCTATGTAAAGCTCTCTTGGTTCAACACAAGCAAGGCACTCAAACAATATCAAGCATATAAGTATGATATGATCAATATGGAATAATGCAAGGCACAATATAAGAGAGAGTTTAGAGATAGTGGATCAAACACAAACACCAAGATATGTTTCGAGGTTCGAGCCACTGCTCTACGTCCCCGCCTTCACACAGAAGGATTTCCACTATGTCGTCCACACAGGACTTCCCACACAGGGAACCTCCACTGAGGATTTGGGTAATATAAACTTGGAGTACACAACTCCTCTCTCAACCAACAACAACCTCTACACTAGAGGCAAGGCACAACAACAATCATCTCTACATTTAGAGGGATGGGCACTTAGCCAAACAACAATCACCTCTCACTAGAGGGATAAGGCTTAAAGCCAACACTCCAACCACAATTACCTCTACACTTAGAGGGATAGCAACACAACCTCCACACTCACCTCCACACAAGAGGGAACTCAAATAAAAGAGGGTTTACAACTCTAGGTGGTCTCACTAAACTACAAACCAATTTTCCTTTCAAAACAAGATCCTAATAGATAGGATAGATAGATAGCTCAAGTGTGAGAAAAATAAAGAGTTTGAAAATCAAAATCACAAAGAAAAACTCTTAGAAAAACTTCTAGATTGCTATAGAAATGAAGAACAAAAACCAATTCCCAAAGACTCTATTTTTCTTTTGATTTTTCAACCCTTTAAAAATAAATAAAGATAAAATCTTTAAGCCCAAAACTCTTTCAAAAACTGGCTGTTAAACACTTAGAAAGATAGGAAATTTTTACTCTCTAAAACCTTGAAGAAACCAGCTCAAGAGATGGGTATTTATACCCTCTCAAAATTCTGCCCGTTGGCAGCAGGAAAGGTCAGAAATGACCTTCCGGTCGACCGCCCGATCGACCGGTCGACGGTCATTTTTATAACAGTTGAGCCACCAGTCGATCGCCCGGTCGATCGGGACTGGATACAGAGAGCAGCAGCTCTCTGCCGGTCGATCGGGGCCATTCCAGAGAGCAGAGCTCTCTGGCGGTCGACCGATCCGGTTGACCGGCCCACCAGCCACTACTGCCATGCACGTTTGTGCACATCGGTCGACCGGACCGGTCGACCAACTTCTGCCTCAGTCCACCGTCCGGTCGACCGGCAGATGGTCAGGTCCAACTGTTATAGGGATTAAAAACTTGGTAATTTTATCTTTAATTAAATCCCATAAAATCACATAAATTTCACAAAAATAATTTCTTATTAGATCTTTGAAATAAAAATATGTGTGACTAAAATTCAACACATATTACAAACTATTTGAATCATTTTTGTGATATTGATATTTGGCTTAAATACAAAAACCGTATTTTCCAATCTTGGATTTTGAAATGGAAAACTATTTTCTCCAAAACTCATGTAAATACAAAAAATATGATATTGAAACAACTTTGAAACATATTGTATATGGATAGAATTCAATATATATAAAAGATATTATATTTATGTTTTTGACATGAAAAACAAAAATCGGTTAACCGAAAACCCAAACCAATAAACTTTAAACTTGTGTGTGTATGTGAACTTGAGCATATCAACACTATCTGATCTTTACAATGTTCTAAACATACTAAACACAAACCGAGATCTTCTTGTAGAACTCCTTCTCCAAGTCGACTCGATCCAAACGCGATCCAACGAGCTTGACTCCTTTGTTGAAGCTAATCACCTACTAATATCTTGATCAAATATTTGAAACTAAATATCACAAGATTATTAGTAAACTATAACTACATAAGTTAATCATCTCAAAACTAGAGTGATGGGCCTCTGGGCCAACATATTTGGCATCAAATTTTCCTAAATTATCTTTAGAGTTTAAAACAAAGCATTTACAACTGAAAACTTTAAAGTAAGAAACATTGGGTTTTCTCAAATAGTAAATTTCAAATGAAATTTTATAAGTATTTTTACAAATAAAATTCTATTTGAGATGTAACATGATGTATTTACGGTCTCAGCCCATAAGTATTGAGGGAGTCCGTATTCATTTATCATTGTCCTAACCATTTCTTGAAGAGCACGATTCTTTCTTTCAACGACTCTATTTTGTTGTGGAGTTCTCGGACATGATAGTTCATATTTGATTCCATGTTCTTCATAGTAATTGATAAAGGAGTGGTTAATGAATTCACCACCTCTATCACTTCTTATACGTAAAATCAGAAAATCTTTTTCTTTTTCAATTCTTTTTCTAAACACTTGAAAATATGAAAAGGCTTGATCTTTGTGTTCTAAAAAGAAAACCATATAAAATGAGAAAAATCATCAACCAAAACAAAGACAAAACGATTTTCACTTAAACTTTTGATTTTAGTTGGATCAAACAAATCCATGTGAATTAACTCCAAGGGTCTTGATGTCATTATATCCTTGATTGTTTTGAAAGAGAACTTAATTTGTTTCCCAAGTTGGCACGTATCGCAAATGCGGTCCTTTTCAAATTTTAAACGAGGAATACTTTTCACCACTTTCTTATTGTTGATTCTAGATAGAACGTCTAATAAAATATGGCCTAGTCTCCTATGTCATAACCAAGAGTCTTCATTAAAGGTATTTAAACATGTATCATTGCATTGTAAATTTAACATATCATTCATGCACACATTATTTTCACGAAAACCTGAAAGCACACATGCATTGGTTTGTCTATCTAAAATATTGCAAGCAAA
>JAVJIF010006265.1:90000-216680 GCA_038442645.1 Agave tequilana | reverse complement strand
TAGAACAAAATGGAACGATTAGATCAATGAGTAATGAACTTCAAATCACATGATTTTTTATATGCGCACATCTTATAACATGAATATGATAATGTGCGGTCGGATCGTGAAAAAAAATCGGGATGTTAGAGTTTTAAGCCGTCTCCTTAGATTATAATCTAAGGAGACCTACTAGGAGCACTTGACCCTATATATATATATATATATTAAAATTAAAAAAATTCATTTTGAATGGTAAACCGGTCACACCACGTGGCATACCGGCTTGTACTTGTACAGGTATTGATGGGTGCGGTATATCGGTCGTAACCGGTATTTTTAAACACTGCACCTCACTGTTGTTGCTTTTAGGTTAACATATTTGCAGCACCGACCACGTCAAAGACAGCGCAAGCGTGTTCCCATTTTCGCCTGTTTGGTTAAGGGTGGAAGTGAGGAAGTGAAGAAGTGAGGAAGTGGTAATAGTTCCTTTTGGAACTTGGGAATTGGTTATTAACTTTTCTGGTGTTTGGATGTTGTTGGGAAGTGTGGTTTGGAAAATGTTATGTCTTTTCTGGTGTTGGATGGTAATGTGGAAGTGAAAGTGAAAAGTTGACTACAAAGTTGACAGCAAAATAATATTAAATTAAAAATTAATTAAGAAAAATAAAAATTAGACTGTAATTAGAATGCAAGTGAGATTTATATGAACAAAAAATTAACTGTTTTGTGCTACAACTTATTACAAATGAGATTTACATGACCACAAAATTAACTGTAGCACAAAATTAACTGTAGCACTCTGGAAGTGAGGAAAACGTTGTGTAAAAAAGAAAAGAGAGAAGGAAAAGAACTTTTTCCATTTTCCTTTTTCGGTATTTGAATGAACAACAGAAATGAGAAAAGACACTTCCCACTTTCTCAGTTCCACCCAATTCCTTGAATCCAAACAGCCCCAAAGCTGGCGGTGGAATTCTGACCTCAAAATGTGAAGGGCCTGATGAGAGAGCCAATCTCAAGTCCATAAACAACGAGAGGCCGGTGGCTTGAATGTTGCCGTACAAGATTCCCATTTCCAGTGAAGGTGGAGATGTATTTGATTGCACAGCTCTCGGACCCAGGAGGACCTCGTAGCGCGTGCCATCGAGTGATCGATCAGGTCACCATTCAAGTGCAAAGCCACCGCAATATGCCGACCGATTTAGGGTGGAGGAGCTATTGAGCTGGGACTTTGAAACTGGAGTTAATCTGGAAATGATCTGAAAAAAAAACTCTTTTTTTTTTTTAAGAAGCAAGCAAACTGATGCTAGTAACTAGTAATTTATTATTGTAGACACTGACCATGTCTTTTGTCGTTTCGCGCAGCAGCCATCGACCAAACCTCAGTATGAAACACGCCCCATCGTCACCAGATCATTTTGTAATCGGAATTCTTACCTTTTATTAAATGCGGTATGAAACCACATTAAATTTTTCAAGGACGGTCAACGCCGAAAGCCTACCGATTTTGATCCGGAAAAAAAAAAACCTGGACTTGGCAGTCAATTCCAGCTCACTACTCAGATCAATTTCTTTCAAACCGAAAAGTTTTAGCAGATGAAATTACCACCTCAATTTAAATTAATAAACCTATACAAAAAGTTCCAAAAAAAAGGAAAGCAAAAAAAAGAAGAAGAAGAAAAGGAAGAAGTTTCTATTTACAATTTAATCTGTTTCACCACTCAGATCTCCTCCATTTCCCTCAAACTAGGCCGAACTCAGCTGGTGGCCGAAGCTCAACGCCGGCGAATAGATCAGCGACGGGTAACCATTCTCGTGGAGGTCAACGGCGTCCGAATCGGGCAGGCCCGCGGCGGCCCACATCCTGTCATTGAACGCGTCCCGCATCTCCTCCGGTACCAGCGGCGTCCGGCACAGCGGGCACGTGCGCTGGTCGTGCTCCATCCAGCGGTCGAGGCAGCACCTGTGGAACACGTGCCGGCAGTTGCTCAGCCGCCGGACCTCGTCCTCGGCCTCGAACTCGTACAGGCACACCGCGCAGCTGTCGGCCACCATGGACCCCGCCGCGGGGAGCTCGTTGAATCTGACAACCGGAAGGATTTCTTGAATCAGCATCGCGGAGACAGACTGGAATTGCTGGTGGGGTGGTGGTGGTGATTCTGGCTGTGGGCATGCATGATGGAGGGGGGATCGGGCCAGGGCCGTCGGAATCCAGTAAATCGCCGAGGCCCGCGAGGTCGAAGGCCCATGAGATGATCCGGCGGATGAAGCCCAGGAGGAAGACCATCTGGAGCAGGAGCTTTGGGAGCAGGAGCTCAGAGTAGCCTAAAGGGAACCCCATTTTTCACTATCTTTTTTTATCTTGATGCAACAACACAGATAACAGAAGAAAAAGAGGAGAAAATAGAACAAGGGGAGGATGTGATTCAGTCCCCCTTTTGGGCTTTGGCCTTGATTGAGGATTTTTAGGTGGAGAATGGCTTTGGGGCCCTGTGCTTATATGCAGGAGAGTGGTTGGAGAGGGGGGTGTCAAGTGTCCCTCTCTTTTGCCACAATGACACACAAGTCCTGTGTGAACCTTTCTTTTCTCTTCTTTTCTTTTTTTTTTTTTTTTTTGGCCCCTTCTTTCTTTTCTTTTTTTTTTTTTTTTGGTCAAAAAAAAAATTATCATAGGACAGATGGGGATACGATTGTTTTGTAATTCAGTGCTGATTTTGTTTTATCAGCAGCTTTGCTTCTGGGTTGATAAGTCTCTGATTTAGGGGCATTGTTTGTACTTTCTTTTTAGTGTGAACAGAACAGGGTATGAATTTTCTTTTCATTCTTCAGGTTATGGATTAATGGTAGTTTATTAAAAAAACTTTTATAATAGAGGAAAGATAACTCCTCTCCTATAAAGAAGAAATAGGTCTTATAAAAATCAAACCCGTAATGTGTTATATAGAAGTATCATATCGCATGAACCACGAACTTTTAATGCAAGGAATCTGCATTTTTTTTTTTTTTTTTTTGAGAAATAAGATGGAGGTCACTCTCAAGCTTATACTCACACATCTATCACTAATTACTCAAATTAAAGTCCCTCAGTTCGATAACTATAGAGATCGAACTTGAAACCTCTCCCCCTTGAGAGGAAGGGGTCTCGTTGGTAATAGTTTTGATTGTTTATTAGTTTAAATGTAAATTATATTTAGCCTCATTAAAAAGACAATATTAGTATTTCTCTCTTTCTTCTCTTCTAGCTTCTTCACCAAAAGAACATAATAGAAAGAAGCTCTATTGGTACCAACTTATTGGGTTTTTTTTGTCTCTTTTTACCACCTGCCCCTCATAATGGTCCAGCCCTACAATCGACCTGAGCTTAGCTTTGTCTCCTTGGTTCATTATGGATCCAATCTAACCCATTCCATTATTTATTATATAAAAGCCATGGGGATTTTATGGGCTGAACGTAAATGTTGCTTCATTTAGGTGAGAGGTGCCTAAATGAAGCAGACTTTTGGGTCCCATAATTGGCAAAGTCCAGATGCAGAGCAAGGGACGAATCCAAGACTTTTACTTGAACAAGCTCTCATTGCGTCAAGTTCCAGCCAAGTGGAGGCGTGCCGTAAAGGCAAGGGAATTCCTGACTCAAACCAGTTTGATGAGCGACGAGAGAGGGCTTGAGTGAAGTTGAAACTCACACGCTTCAATTTATTATTGAATGACGATGTATCTTCGTGGTTGTTTTCATTAACACTTTATTAATAAAAGGTGAGCCATCTTGTTTTTGGGTCCACCGTTTACTCTCAAAGAAACAAAAATTGTTATTGAAAAGCTCACAGCGAACAGGGAAGAAGAAGATGCGTGAAAGATTGTGTTAATAATGTCTTAATGGCGAGTGATTATTAGTTAGGGGATGGTTATTTGTTTATTATTCATAAACAAAGAAATAGGTGCACCTAGATGTACGGATGCGAGTGGGTGGGGTATGTGGGTAGATGTAGACATCAGCCTTGGATCTAGCGATTTGAAAAAGGAAAAGAATCGATTTTGAACTTCGTATAGTCTGATATAATTGACTTAATCAAATGTTAATGTCTTGAGAATAAATGCAAATTTTCTTAATAAACTTTTAGAAGATGAAAGAAGATAAGAGAAAAAAGATAGGTATAGCCTCTATAAAAGAGAAGATGAGAGAAAATCGTTTACGATGGTTTGGTCATGTGCGACGTAGATTTACAGATGTGTCAGTCCGGCGAGTAGCGCGTATCAAATTAGAGCAAGTTAAAAGAGCGCAGAGGAGACCGAATAAAACATGGATGAAGATAATACGACAAGATATAGAGGCTAAAGGTTGAAGACATATTGCTCGATAGGAATGAGTGGAGAAAGCTGATCCATATGCCCGATCCGACGTAATTCTCTTTTAGTTCATGTAGCCTACTCCAAATACTGGGACAAATGGCTTAGTAGTAGTAGTTGTTGTTGTAACTTTTAGATAGGTGAGATAATCAGAATATTACCCTCTCGAGTAAATAGTACATTTGATTCTCACCATCTACAGTATGGTACGTTAAGAAAACTACCTCGCTGGTCTTCTTCTTTCCTCTGTCTTCTCAGTTCACATCCATTGTATTAGACAAACTCATCTCCATAGATTGAGAATTTTTAACTTAGGATTAGGCTAGGCATGAATTTTCTATATTATAGTTTTATTGGCTTGACTGACCCGTAATCCAATCCGAACCTGACCCGCCTTATACTCAACCCAATCCAATATATAATCTTTTACTTATAAAATACACTTACATTCTAATAATTTGGAGAAGAAAAAGTTTCAGTATGCATATTCATAAAACAATTATATCAATATATATAGTAAAAGAGAGAGTAGATAGGTAAAAAAAAAAAATGAGTTCGTAAGATAAGAATATCTAAAAATAAAAATATCTAACAATAAGATAAAAATATTTAAAAATAAAAGTATCTAACACATTCTGCTAAAAGTTGGTGTAGTCCGCGTCACTTTTGAACCCAGGAGTGTCTCATGTGAATGAACCTAAAATGTTGAGTTTGGAGACAAACCAAGATGAAAAACTTCAATCTTGACCACCTTTGTTGGATAATTAATCAAAATTAGGTTTCGAACAGTTCTTGCTAATCTAATCACAGTCATAATTTAATTAGATGGGGCACAGCTTTCTCTAGTTCACTTGTCTCGCCTGTCTGTTGTCCCATCTATTTGGCTTTTCATCAACAGCAGAACAGCACAGAATTGAAGGACTGAAGGTTGCTTTCATAATTAATAGGGTCATGTGATTGATGCGATTGTGTTCTCTCTCACTGTTTCTTCACTTGTGGAATAAGCGAATAGAAAACAAGGGCATCTTTTTCCCCCAAAATTTGAAATTACAACTGCAAATCGTTTAAATATTTGAAATTAACATATTCTAGTTATTAGATGAAAAAAAAAAGTATCATTTGAGCTTTGAATTTTCTCCCTTTTTGATTGTTTTAACCCAACATTTATTTCTCTCTGTTAATTCTTTCTTCATCAAGATAGCATTAATCTCGGGTTTCGTTCATGTGTGTGAGCCACACACACGTACAATAAGAAGACCAATCTAACGTTGACACGTGGATTGAAACTCTTATAATATGTTATAATATGTATGTGAGGTCGACACACATGACATATCATGAGAGGATCAATTCACTTGTCAATGCGTGATTGATCCTCTTATTGTATGTGTGTGTGACTCACACATATGAACCGAACCCATTAATCTCCGCCACTCATTCTTCTGCAAAATATCCTTTCCCATCTCACTCACTCTCTTTTCTTAAGTTTCCATTAATTGACCCAAAACAGTTCGTAAACTAAGAGCAGCGATTAATTGCCAAGAAAATCGGAAGTGAAAATTGGATTAAAGTGTCTAATATGAGTTAATTTCAGATAATTTAGAGAATTTGGAGGTCCCATTTTAACACATTTTAATTTAGAGGTTAAAATATCAAACTAGAGAATTCAAAAACGTTTATTTAAAAAAAAAGTCATAGAAACCAATAACAAATAGCTGCTAGTTTAGGCAAACTTGAGGGGTTTTCTTTACTCTTTAGTGCATCATACACACTATATTTTCTTATAAAATAACAAGGAAGTAAATATTTGTTACAAGATCTATCCGATCAACTTGGAGCTGAGAAATCAAAGAGCCTAATCTTACTGCATTGCACATGCAAGGTAAGAGTGAACCAAAAAAAAAAAAAAAAAAAAACCCTCCAAGAATTCTTATACTCTTTTAATGCTCAGAAATTACCTCTCGTTTATGTTGGACCTGGGACATCATCTCAAAAGACTTACTTTCTAAATAGAGTTGGCCAAATCCTTACACACCTAAGTTATCCCATGTCTAGCCGACGTGAGATTATTTGTTCGACTCAAATCCCAACAGTATACTAATCTGTGAACCCGAGTCCAGCAAAGATCTAAAACTCCACATGCCTTGCTGAAGATCATGAGCTTAGTAACATTATAAGAAATTAATTAAGAATGATCTTTGCTTGAAGTTTGCCACCACAAGCTGACAAAAGCAACGCTCATCCTCCTGAGATCTCTCTGTGATGTGCCCATCAAGTTGATGATCCTTTGTCATGGCAGCCTGAGGCATGAGTCATGATCCCATGTGGCCTACAGGAGCAGCTGGCCACTCTCAAAATAATATCCCTCTACTCCTCTTCACCCCTACAAATCTTACACCTCCGATGCACAAAACATAGGAGCCAACAAATCACCAACAGAAAATGTCATTTGGTCTCATTACCCAACAAACACTAGGACTAAATTATTGCTAATTATTCAATCAGATCAGATAACAAGGAATCGTGCACGAGCTGTGGTCGAGTCACCTCCATGCAATGTGAGCTGGTTGGCCTCAAGCGAATCCTTCATCACGGGACGTACGATGAGAGCACATGGGCTCGGTTTTTTTTTTTTTTTGTATGAGTTAGGATCCGACCCGTACCTGGATCCGTACGCACACAACCTAGAGTTCATCAGAGCTGGAGGGGGAATCTGCGTGCATGATCGATGGCCTGGAGCCCCGACCATCGGAGCCTCGGTTGACGTGTGTTCAGTGAACTTTTAGCTTAGACATGGAACAAATGTGTCGGCCACGGTGACAAATAAACGTCGTCCCGACGCCGGGCCGGGCCTGTATAAGAATCTTTTTGTCGGTCTGATAAGTTGTGAGCTAACAATGTATATCGCATATGCACCCATGTGCAGAGAATAAGCAAAAAAATCTAAGGCATAATTGCGCGTAACCATTTGTCTTTAGGAGTAAATGTTTGGATGATTATAGTTGGAACTACATGCAGATCAATTGCAGTAAACATTAGTACAACTGTTTGTTTTGATATAATTGAAATTGCATGTAGCTCTAAATATAGTAGTTAAAAAAATTTTAAAGTTTTATTTTAAACCATTTTGATGTAAGTGAAACTGCGATCAAATTAGTTTCAGTCCTAACTACAGCAATTTAGGTATAGTAAAAGAAAACTAAAAAAGAATGCCACATCAGTTATTTTTAATAATTTCTACTCAATACAGCTTCACCATTCATTAAACTATTCTTCTTTTTTTCTTTTACAATTAGAACCACAACTGTAGATTGTCAAACTAAACAAAGGACATCTTGTTCTAACTATAAAAACAAAAGTTAAAATCAGCTGGAGTTACATCAAATCAAACAGTTTAACTTAGAGTTCAGTTCAAGCGTGTGAGCGCACATCCATACTTTAAGATGTCAGTTGAAAGATCTCAAATTAAAACTTTACTACCTATTTATCGACAATTTTTTTTCTCGCACTATGGATATTAAAATAATGTCAATTGAGATATCTGCGGGGTCTACGAACCAACAACGAAAGCTGTGGAGTTCCTCTCTTCACAGGCGAGAAAACTAAGAAGAGTTGAAAAATAAAAAGAAGTAGGTAGCAATTGAGCGTAGACGATGATGAGAAGCGCCCGCGCACAGCCAGGGCATGGCCGGGACCGTGCACGCGTGTCCCCCCTGCGCGAGCACCACAGGGCCACGCTCAGGGCCACGCTGGATTTCTTCTGCTCGAGCTGTTGCATTGACGCTGGAGGTCTCGCTTGAAAATTTAAACTGTCGAGTTGTTGCGTGAATGTATGTTCAAATTCATTGCCACTGCTTGATTAATTTATCTGGTAAGTCGCCGCGCGGCACGTGGCATGTCGGGAGTGCAGACAGTCGCGCAAAACACAATCTTGGAGTGGTTACTGGAGAGCTATAGTGTCTGGCGATTGGCAAATGGAGTTAGGTTTGCGATAATTAAATTTTAGGTGTAATCCTTTTTGAGCTGTAAGCTGAAGATGTGCTTTTGTGAGCAGGCGACGTGTTTTTTAGTTGGAGGGCAGCAAACAGAAACAGAAGTTTTTTGATTGATGTTGAGAATCTTGCCAAAAATTGTTTTTCTTTTTTTATGTCCTACTTGGTGTGAAATTGACGTCTCTTGCATCCAGTCGAACAATGTAGCACTTTAATGGGAAAACTAAATGGGTTTGGATCAAGATTTTGAAGGGACTCTTGCTTTTTGAAATCTAGGTTAATTGCTTTTCGTGTATTGGACATTATCTGCTGACTAAATAACAACTGGGTGTTTTCAAACTAAAATACTTTTGGTTTCATTTTTGTAATATGTCAAATGAAAAAGAAGTATTTACCTTTTTTTACACCACCCATGGCACTGGTAGTTTCTTGCACTTGCAAACAAGAACATCTAGCAACATGGATGACATGTAACTAAAAAGAAAAAAAACTGAACACCTTGGATTTTATCACAATATACCATATATTCTTCGTCCATCACCTTTTAATCCTTTTTTTCCTACGCTATCTTTTATTTATTATGTTGCCCATAGTCAAAAAGTTTCTTCTCTTTTCTTACAACAGTCATTTGGGAGTGTCTACCTAATTTTTTTTGTTCTGGTAAGTTATCTTGTGGGCGTGATCACATTCAAGATCTTCTTTGTAATTTTGGAGTTATACAATATAAAAAAGAGCCTCAAAAAAAATCCTAAAACTATTTTCAATTTCAAGTAAGCTTTTGGTTTGAATGTATCTTAGTCTCTTCATATTGAAGGAAGAAGAAGAAAAATGATCCTCTCATTGGCGTTTTATCACATTAGTTTTTGAGACAATGCTTTTCCTACCCAATTACAATACGTGGACCTTCACTGCTTAGAAAAATGAATATAATTCAAAATGGTTCATTAAGTTTTAGCATTTGTAGAGAAGTATATAGATTAGGGTTGTTCATGGGTTGGATTTTAAATTTGAACCCGTTCGAAACCCGCCTTAATTTTCAATTTTATACTAGTTTAAAATCCGCCAGAATCTGATTGGATAAGTTTTCATTTTCTTCAAGACTCCCCCAACCAAAATCCACCCCCCCCCCCCCCCCCCTCTCTAGCATGTATTAACTTAATTTTATACACGTTTAATTACATATTTAGATATTTATACATGTTATGTACATATGTACATATATGTATACATAATAATACATAATATTTGCATATATACATCTATATTTATTTATTTATATGTTTAAATGCAAGTAAATTATTAGTTTCACGTTTTAAAACCACTCAAACTCATCTGATCCCCTAAAATCAAAACACTATAGTTTTCATTTTCTTCAAAAGCCCGTCCAACCCATTGCATGAACACCCCTAAAATAGAGTAAAAGCGTACAGATTTCTTTTTGATTTTTTTGTCTGATTCTTCTTAAAAAATTACCGGTCCCCAAGAAAAATGGAAAGAAGGTCCCCACCAACTCTCCACCTCATTTGGCCCCCATGCCGCTGCTAATGCTTGCTAGCAGCCCTTGTTGACCTGTAATTTGGATGTGATCTCTCTCCAAGCTTTTCTTAACAAAACACAAAAAGAAAAAGGAGAATACAAACTTACAAAGTAAAGGAAAGATGGATTTTTTTTTTTTTTGGCCACCTCATCCTTGACTGACCACAGTATTTATTTATTTCTTTATATTCTTATTCTTCCATTTCATCGCATTCCATTCTCTCAAGTAAGCTTAATTATATACTCCCATCAACTGCCATGAGCTCAAAGCGACTCGCAGTTGTTAGATATATTTAAAAATGACAAGAAAAATGGCCTGCAATGATAAAAAGCCATTTCTTTTTCCTAATAAGTTGGGTGCCAAATATATTTTCAACCTTAGACGCAGAGGAAAAAGACAAAGCCGGCAACATGTAAGCAAGACTGTGGACCTCCGCACGTGAGGATGCGTCTCGTTTCCTTCCTCTCTCTTTCTATGAATTCTCTCCGAAGTTTCAATCGTTCCTTGCGTCACGGCCTAAAATGGCTACTAGTTTAAATTTTTGAGAGAGAGAGAGAGAGAGAGAGAGAGAGAGAGAGAGAGAGAGAGTTAAGCATGTGTAGAGATGGACTTAATTAAGCTGACCATTGAGGGACGGGAGTTTCTCCAACTGGTTCCTTCGGAATTTTCGTTGTGTTTTTGGAAGGTTAAATTTCCTTTGTGACTCATCCGACGGTCTCTCAAAGAATTTTCAGGGAGAGGACTGCGATTTCCTGATTTTGTTCTTCTGACTTTATCATGGATTTGGTTATGGATGTGCTGGGTTTTTTTTTTTTTTTTTTGTTTCGAGCTGATCCCATGGGACTAATGTATTGTTTTTGGTTGTTCATTTTGACACGTTTGTGCCATTTGGCTTAGATGAATTGTTTTTTTTTACAATGTTTTTATTAAAAGCTCTTTAGTGAATCACAGGAAACCAACTGGTTCTCTGTTTTTTCTCAGAAAATAATGTTCATCATGTTCATGAGTAGGATGGGCATAGTTCCCTTGAGATTTACGTCCAGAATGATGGGCTCAATGATGTGCTTTTATGAAGACATAAGAGGAAATCTGTTTGTTTAATTCTTTCTCTTACTTAGTTAATTAAGGTCCTGTAACTCGAGCTCTTGGTTAGAACTGAAACAACTGTTTCAATCAAGATTATACTGATCCTAACACGCCGTAGGTATAATAATTAAATATTATTTTATATATTTATTTATAATTATAATATTTTGTAATTTAGTGCTAGAGCATATTAAAAGGCCTTGATGGAACTTGGGTTAAATTGAAAGGGAATAAAATGAAATTAGTGGATTGTGAGATTAAAATCATATTTTCACCGACTTTTTTCATTCATATCAAGTTCGTTAGATGGACGACTGGGCATTTTACTTAAAATTAAGAATCCTAGATTAAAGTATTCAACTCATATCATACTCAGTATACAAAGAGAATTCAACAAGTATCTGTTAGAATCAATATTAAAACATATTTGATACATATCACATGATCTATGAGAATTGGTACATTAGATAAATAAATGGATCAACTTTTAGAACTACAACATTTGAGAAGTCAAAGCAAAACACATTTCATGATATCACTTTTATGAGCATAATGCGAACAAATAGTCTCACATCGATTAGACTTGAGATGGTCTTGGATATATAAGTGTCTGGGCTACTCTAGCGAACAGGTTAACTTTTTAGATGGTGGCTCAAACCTTATAAGTGGTATCAGAGCCATGTCCCAGACTTTGGACTGTATGTGTGAAAGATCCTCAGGGATGCACCCTGAGCCTTCGCCACTGTCATGTGGGACAGGGGACATCGCCGGTGGGTGGGCTGCCTGGCTTCCTCCTCCCTTGTGCGAATAGGGAAGCTTGGAAGATATCGTGACTCTTTATTCGAGGGGGATTGTTAAGCATAGTGCGAACAAATAGTCCTATATCAGTTAGAATTAGGGATGAACTTGAGTATATAAGTGTTTGGGCTACTCTATCTAACAGATTTAACCTTTTGGGATGATGCCCTATGCCGTATAACCTTCATTTGTTTAATAAACTACTATAAGCTAATTATGATTTAATAATATTAGAACACAATACTTTATTTTTAGAATCTTTATTGCTTAATGATATTAGCAATAGTACTATTTATAGTAAAAATTTAGTAATAAATTAATTAAAATCTTGTTAATTATATTAGTAACTATTATTTAATGATCTTAAATACTTATTTTTAGTGGTATTGACCATTATTGTTTAATGATATAAATAGTGAGGTTATAAAAGATATTTAGTAATATTTAATAATAAAAATAATTATTTATAAATAATTATAATCTTATTATTAATCATCTCTCAATTATTAAATATGATGTGGAGCCTATGTATTTATGTTGAAATTTAATAACTTAACTGAAACTTAATAAATTGTTTAATAATATTATTGCATCATATAAATAAGTATTAACAATAGTATCTAACTTTTTATTCCTATTAGCTTATGTGACTAATTTATATATTTCAATAATTTTATAATTCATAAAAGTCAAACAATTATTCCTTAATTAGAGGGAACAAAGAGATCAATGGTACTAAAAAAAATGGGGGAAATATAGAGCCCCAACCCCATTTATCCCACATTTTAGAAATACCTTCTAATGTTAAATTCGTTCAGTTTGCCATCATTTGCCTTAAATTCTCAACTTTTATTAAATTGAATTGTCTATTGATTTTTTCAATTAAAGACGCTTTAATTTCTCCAGAACCCAATTCCCACCCCATACCCCAAAAAAAAAAAAAAAAAAAAAAAAAAAAACCCTAATTCCTATTCTTTTCCGTCTCTTTCCCAAACCGAAACCCAGTCTCTCTCTCTCTCTCTCTCTCTCTCTCTCTCTCTCTCTCTCTCCCCCCCCTCTCTAATACAAATGCTACTGAAAGAATTCCAAATAAACAAATCAAAACCCAAATCAAATCAAAGAAAGAATTGAATCAATTTCATTTTACAAACAGGCACAAAATATTGTGTAATTTTTAGTAACATAGCATGATGAGACTTCAATGCTTTGAACTCTCCTCCCCCACAAAAAAGGAGCAAAAATAAAATCATACAATATTTCTCAAAACAAGCCATCATAACTTCTACATCAAGCCTTACACCCAGCCAGGAAAGTTTTTTTTTTTTTGGTTTTGGGGGGTGGGTGTGCGGCAAATGAACAAAATTTAACGTTAGAAGAGATTGCTGAAGGTAAAGTTAAACGTTGGGTTTTTCAATATTTACCCTTAACAAATCTATTAATGTATAATTGTACTAAAAATTATTAATAAAAAGTATCCAATAATTACTAACATTTTAATATTAATTATTAATCATTAATTAATATTAATGCCACTGCATGAAATTATCAATTAATAATATTAAATAATTATGAATAATTATTAGTAATCAATTACAAATAGTTAAAATAATAAAATATTAATATTATTGCTTTGGTTGGGAGAGAGATTGAGTGATTCAATTATTATCATAAGAGAAAAAAATTCAGCTTCAATTCTAGTTTCAACACTAATCGATTAAAATCTTAAATTGTCCCCTCAAAATGTTTCAGTTCCAATTGAAAGTGTCAATTGCCTTACCTCCTTAAATCCTTCTTACAATTTATAATAGAGGAACCTCTTTAATCGTCATTTTTAGCAAGACATAAAATTTAAGGAGAACAACTTTGTTTTGCATTGTCATCTGCCAAATACTAAGCATTAGCCACGACTTTGAACTCGAGCTTTACACCAATCTAAATGTTATACCGGTCTCCCTTGAGAAAACAAATAAGGTATTGGTAGGCACAAAATTTTTTATCAGTGTAAACGTAATAAATAGTACTAACTTGTAATCTAAAAATATCAATATTTAAAATAAAAATTGAAAGTCTTAAAATATGTTTTATAAAATGTTCGTGAACATTTAATTGATAAAATATTTTATTGTTAAATTTTATTGAAATCTGATTAGAAAAAGAGTCAGTTATAACTTAATATCTTCAAATTAAAAATTCATGATTCACTCCTAACTAACAGTATATTACAAAATTTAAATAATTGAATTGCTAATTGTTGGGTATCCTGCTTAACAAGAATCAATCTGACAACTAATCAAGATCACTGAGATATCAACATCTAATTGGCCAGGTCGGCAAATATCAGGTGGGAGGTTTTCCGTTCAGGAGGCAAGTTTACCAATTCCCAAGTATGATTACTTAGTATGGATTCTATTTCGCTATTTATAGCTTCTTTCCACATTTGTGCTTCTGGGGTTGACATAGCCTCTTTAAATGTTTGAGGCTCGCTCTCAATAGCGTATGCTATGAAATCTGGACCAAAAGATTTTGAGATTCTAGATCTCTGACTTCTTCTTGGTTCAATTTCCGCATTAACAGTCGGTTCCTCGGGACTTTCGTCCCTGAACGCCATCTTGTGTGTTCTTTTCCCAGAAGTCTTATCTGCTTCCCGTTTGTACGGAAAGATGTCTTCAAAGAACACAGCATCTCGAGATTCGATAATCATGTTTATATGAATATCTGGTATTTCTGATTTATGAACCAGAAATCTGTAGGCACTACTATTCAAGGTATAGCCTATGAATACGCAGTCCATAGTTTTTGCTCCCAACTTAGTCTTTTTAGGTAATGGAGCTAGCACTTTTGCAAGGCACCCCACATTTGAGGTAATGGTAGGAAGGTGTCCTTCCATGCCATAACTCGAATGGTATAAGACCAAGTTTCTTGTGGGGTACTCTATTTAGAATATAATTTGCAGTTAATAGAGCTTCCCCCCACAAGTTCTGCGGAGCTCCAGAACTTACGAGCATGGAATTAACCATCTCCTTCAAAGTTCTGTTCTTCCGTTCAGCAATTCCATTTTGCTGAGGAGTATATGGTGCTGTTGTTTGATGTATTATACCAAAACTAGCACATAACTCACTAAAATCATTTGATTCATATTCTCCGCCTCTATCGGATTTTAGAATCTTGATTTTCTTGTTGAGTTGATTCTCAACTTCGGCTTTATATGTTGTAAACATATTTATTGCCTCATCCTTACTGTTTAAAGATACACATAACAGTATCTTGTACAGTCATCAATAAAAGTAATAAATTACTTTTTACCGCCTCTAGTTGGCATAAACTTCAAGTCACATAGATCGCTATGAATTAACCCTAAAGGTTCTGTATTTCGATCTATTGAGTGAAATGAATTTTTAGCCAACTTGGCCTCAACACAAACCTCACACTTGCGAATTTCTTCCAAGTTGAGTTTAGGAATGTATCCCAGATTAGACAAGTTTTTCAAAGACTTGTAATTTACATGCCCTAATCTAGCATGCCACAAAACAGGAGACTCAAGCAAATAAACAGAAGAATTTCCTTTATTTATTAGCTTCGGGTACAAATACACGGACTTTTTATCTACCACTGCAACATTGGCTTTAAAAAGTCCATCAACAAGATAGCCCTTACCCACATACATCCCTCCCTTAGTAAGTACAAATTTGTCGGATTCAAATACCATTCTAAATCCCTTCTTACTAAGTATTGATCCAGAGATCAAATTCTTGCGGATGTCTGGAACATGAAGCACATCGTTAAGAGTAAGCTCTTTCCCCGATGTCCACTTCAGGATGACCTTGCCCTTTCCTTCAACCTTTGAGGAAGCTGAATTACCCATGAATAGCTGCTCATCTTGCTCTAGCCTTTGATATTCTGAGAATAACAATTTCTCCGAGCAGATGTGCCGAGTAGCTCCCGTGTCTACCCACCAATCTTTGTTATTGGTTGTCAGATTCACTTCTGACACCACAGCTGAAAGACTTGGTGATTCATGGTTGGTCATGTTTGCCTGTGGGTGGCTCTTCTTGTTCCCCTTAAGACGGCTGCGACATTCATTAGCTTTATGTCTTTCTTTGTTGCAGACATAGCAGGTTCCTTTGAAGCGCATGCTTTTGCTGTCTTGGGCCTTGCCTTTGTACCCCTGGGATGTCTTCTTCCGCTTCAAGCCTTTGGAAGTAGACGCTTTCCCCTTTGAGTCCTCGATCACATTAGCTTTTGCTTCGTAGGAGTTCTTGCTGGTCCTTTTCTCGGACTTGCGGTTGTCCTCCTCGATACGAAGCCTCACAATGAGATCCTCCAACTTTAGCTCCTTTCGCTTGTGCTTCAGGTAATTCTTGAAGTCTCTCCACGCAGGTGGGAGCTTCTCCACGATTGTTGCAACCTGAAAAGTTTCAGGAAGAATCATACCTTTGGCCTCTATTTCGTGCAAGATAAGTTGGAACTCTTGCACCTGACTGATGACAGTCTTGGTATCCACCATTTTGTAATCCAGAAATCGTCCTACGACGAACTTCTTGGTACCAGCATCCTCAGTTTTGTATTTCTTGTCAAGACTGGCCCATAACTTCTTTGCCGTAGTGATTGGACTGTAGACATTATAAAGAGAGTCATCCAGTCCATTAAGAACATAATTTCGGCAAAGGAAGTCACATTGAGTCCATGCATCAGTTGCAGGCTCTGGTGGATCTTCTTCCAGGAATCTGGCCAGATGAAGAGTGGTCAAGTAGAAGTACATCTTCCGTTGCCACCTCTTGAATTCTGTGCCATCAAACTTTCCTGGCTTCTCCGGCTTCGGGTTAGGAAGTGGAGGAGGCATCAAACTTTGGAGCGGCATGTTTGTTGCCTTGCTTGAGCTATCTTGATTTGTCTCAGACATCTTCTGCAAGTTCAAGCAGAACTGAAGTTAGTAACTTCAATAATAATTGTCTTAAGATTGTTGGGTATCCTGCTTAACAAGAATCAATCTGACAACTAATCAAGTTCACTGAGATATCAACAATCTAATTGGCCAGGTCGGCAAATATCAGGTGGGAGGTTTTCCGTTCAATAGAACGTTCCTTAATTTAAGAACCACCTTTCAATTTCCTTCCTTGGTTTAAGCACCAATTAGACTGAATCCAAATCAGTCTCGATATACTGTAAAGTATATCCCCTGTATAAAGGACTTAATCCACTTATACAGTATCACTTAGACTGAATCTAAGTCAATCTTGATATACTGTAAAGTATATCCCCTGTATAAAGGACTTAATCCACTTATACAGTATTTGAAGTGAGGTACGCTTAGAGCGAATCTCCTTAAGACAATTACGTCCCCCGCACCGGTGCTAACGGGATAATGGACGCTGGTCTCCCAAGATACAACACTTCTTCACGGTATTTGGATAGCACTACCAAATCACCGTACGGTCGAACCGTAGTCAACCAGTACCTACACAGGATTAGCAAAGCAGCGGTATAATGACAAATTTCAAATGAATATTTGTCTTACTCTTTTGGAGGAACACCCACTGTTAAGGATGTAGGAAGGTTGAAGAATTTGACAGAATCTCCTTTAGGAAGTCGCTTCGGATTCCCACTTTACGCTGGAAATCGCGGATTCCCACTTCAGGCTGGAAGCGCAGTTCAGAACGTTGGAAGAACAGTTCAGAACTTTAAATAGAGAGAGAGAGAGAGATAGAGAGTTAATTCTCTGTTGGTGTGTTTTTAATTGAGAACCAGGAGGGCTTTATATAGTTTTCCAGGAGTAGGCCAACATGTTTGAACCCAAACCAAAAGCTGCAACCTTGGTCCAGCCGTGTCTGTTGGCAGTCCAACAGTCGCAACCGTTGACGCGGAGCGGACTGTTTTGCAACCTTTGGTTGTTCAACATGTGCGTAACCTTTGGCAGTCCAACAGGTGCGCAACTGTTGGCAATCCAACAGGTTTGCAACAGGAGCGGGACCTTGGTTCAAAAAGAACCAGGCCAGGTAGGGAACTTAGACTCAGATCTGAACCCGAGTCCAGTAGACCCGGACCCGACCCGGGCCCGTGCCCGTGCCCGTGCCCGACCTGGCCCGGCACCGGCACCGGCGCCGGCCGCCGCCGCCGCCGCCGGCGGCGGCGCGCGTGCGCGCACGTATGTACGTGCATAGTTTCCTCCTTTTCGCGCGCGAAAACTCCAAGTACCCAAAGGGCACACCCTTTATTCTCAATTTTCTCTATTTATACTACACAAGCTTCCATCCCACGGCCAATGTGGGACTAAATGCTTGTAGCAACCTTTAGTCCCATTTGGCTTTGAATTAGGCAATCTTTGGACTTGAATATCTCATTCATTCGAAGTCGGAATTGAACATGTGAATATACCACGTTCATCACAAATGGAAGGAGAATACACTCCAACCATCATCCGGTTGATTTGATCAACGGATCTCGCCATAATTCAACTTGAAGATTTCCTTTATATTCTTCAATTCCAACAATCTCCTACAATGAATGGAGATTCAAGGAAATGACACACAAAGAGACTGACTCTATTGTGTAAGGTACTTTAGAAAAGAAACTGCATAAGGATAGGTGAAGTAGGTCTTGAACCTTCCATAGCGAAAGCTTTATCGGACTTACTGGCTAATCAGTGAACTAGGTCTTGAACTGTTAGCCGTTAGTGTAAGCCAAGTCAACAAGCTTCACACAGTGACTTTCCAAATCAACTTTGGTTCTCTGTTGTGTCCGTTTTGGCCCTGGACATTCTTGGTTTCAGAGAGTATCTTTAGGGAATAACAGCCTCCATAGAGATTCCCAAAGAGCCGACCCAACTCTATACTCACATAGGTGATGGACCTATTAAGAGTAGTCTACTCTACTCCACTTGTTTAGTAACAAGATATAGGCATCATTAAAAGCGTTAAGCTTATCCTTAATCCACTTGTAGAAAAGCACTTATGTGCACCTTAGGAATGGATTGGAGTCAAGCTCCCAAGTGCTTACTTGCTGAGTCAATCATAGCTAGTTTTTCCTCTTGAACTTAATCCGTGGGATCTCCAGTCGCTAAGTGAGGTTTCCATTAAGCTGACTCGGTAAGGTTAGGCTTTTAGACCCATTCCCTCGATGCGCAGTTTATACGCTCTCCACTTAAACCTTTAGTAAGCGGATCCGCTAAATTATCCTTTGACGATACAAAGTCAATAGAGATAATTCCATTTGAGAGCAACTGCTTCACGGTATTATGTCTACGACGAATATGTTTAGACTTACCGTTGTATATCACATTTTGTGCCCTAGATATAACTGCTTGATTGTCGCAGTGTATACATATAGCGGGCACTGGCTTTTGCCATAACGGTATATCTTCTAAGAATTGTCGAAGCCATTCTGCTTCTTCTCCAGCCTTATCTAAGGCTATGAATTCCGATTCCATAGTGGAACGGGAAATACATGTTTGCTTAGAAGATTTCCAAGATACCGCTGCTCCTGCTAGAATAAATACGTATCCGCTAGTTGATTTTGATTCCTCAGAATCTGCAATCCAATTAGCATCACTGTATCCTTCCAGTACAGGAGGATACTTTTCATATCTCAAGGCATATTCCTTGGTATGTGATACGTAACCCAATACTCGTAGTAGAGCGGTCCAATGTAGATCACTAGGATTACTAGTGTATCTACTTAACTTGCTTACAGCGTAAGCAATATCGGGTCTAGTGCAATTCATTAAATACATTAGACTTCCGATAATCTGAGAATACTCCAACTGGCGTATTCCAGTTCCTGTATTCTTATGAAGGTGGATGTGTGGGAGAAAAGGATTTGTATTCTCTTTTATCCCATGATCCTTGAATCTTTCTATCATCTTATCCACGTAGTGAGATTGAGATAGACTGATTCCATCTGGTGTTCTAGTAATTTTAATTCCTAAAATTACATCAGCAACCCCCAGATCCTTCATATCAAAACTGTTGGATAACATTCTTTTAGTGGACTTAATAATTTCAATATTAGTCCCAAGTATCAACATGTCGTCTACATAAAGACAAACAATGATACATGCATCTCCAACTGTTTTCGTGTAAACACACTTATCGCATTCATTGATAGTGAATCCATCTTTGATCATGACACTATCAAATTTCTCATGCCATTATTTTGGAGCCTGCTTTAAACCATATAAGGATTTTACCAATTTACACACCTTGTGTTCTTGGCCCTTGACTTTAAATCCTTCAGGTTGCTCTATATATATCTCTTCATTTAATTCACCATTTAAGAATGCAGTCTTGACATCCATTTGATGGATATCTAAGTTGTGCAATACTGCAATCGCAATCAACATCCGTATGGACGTTATTCTTGTTACTGGTGAATAAGTATCGAAGTAGTCAAGTCCTTTTTTTTGTCGATAACCCTTGGCTACTAATCTAGTCTTGTATTTATCGATAGATCTATCGGGTTTTAATTTTCGTTTGAAAATTCACTTACACCCAATTGGTTTACTTCCAGGAGGCAAGTTTACCAATTCCCAAGTATGATTACTTAGTATGGATTCTATTTCGCTATTTATAGCTTCTTTCCACATTTGTGCTTCTGGGGTTGACATAGCCTCTTTAAATGTTTGAGGCTCGCTCTCAATAGCGTATGCTATGAAATCTGGACCAAAAGATTTTGAGATTCTAGATCTCTGACTTCTTCTTGGTTCAATTTCCGCATTAACAGTCGGTTCCTCGGGGCTTTCGTCCCTGAACGCGATCTTGTGTGTTCTTTTCCCAGAAGTCTTATCTGCTTCCTGTTTGTACGGAAAGATGTCTTCAAAGAACACAGCATCTCGAGATTCGATAATCATGTTTACATGAATATCTGGTATTTCTGATTTATGAACCAGAAATCTGTAGGCACTACTATTCAAGGCATAGCCTATGAATACGCAGTCCATAGTTTTGCTCCCAACTTAGTCTTTTTAGGTAATGGAGCTAGCACTTTTGCAAGGCACCCCCACATTTTGAGGTAATGGTAGGAAGGTGTCCTTCCATGCCATAACTCGAATGGTATAAGACCAAGTTTTTTGTGGGGTACTCTATTTAGAATATAATTTGCAGTTAATAGAGCTTTCCCCTACAAGTTCTGCGGAGCTCCAGAACTTACGAGCATGGAATTAACCATCTCCTTCAAAGTTCTGTTCTTCCGTTCAGCAATTCCATTTTGCTGAGGAGTATATGGTGCTGTTGTTTGATGTATTATACCAAAACTAGCACATAACTCACTAAAATCATTTGATTCATATTCTCCGCCTCTATCGGATTTTAGAATCTTGATTTTCTTGTTGAGTTGATTCTCAACTTCGGCTTTATATGTTGTAAACATATTTATTGCCTCATCCTTACTGTTTAAAAGATACACATAACAGTATCTTATACAGTCATCAATAAAAGTAATAAATTACTTTTTACCGCCTCTAGTTGGCATAAACTTCAAGTCACATAGATCGCTATGAATTAACCCTAAAGGTTCTGTATTTCGATCTATTGAGTGAAATGAATTTTTAGCCAACTTGGCCTCAACACAAACCTCACACTTGCGAATTTCTTCCAAGTTGAGTTTAGGAATGTATCCCAGATTAGACAAGTTTTTCAAAGACTTGTAATTTACATGCCCTAATCTAGCATGCCACAAAACAGGAGACTCAAGCAAATAAACAGAAGAATTTCCTTTATTTATTAGCTTCGGGTACAAATACACGGACTTTTTATCTACCACTGCAACATTGGCTTTAAAAAGTCCATCAACAAGATAGCCCTTACCCACATACATCCCTCCCTTAGTAAGTACAAATTTGTCGGATTCAAATACCATTCTAAATCCCTTCTTACTAAGTATTGATCCGGAGATCAAATTCTTGCGGATGTCTGGAACATGAAGCACATCGTTAAGAGTAAGCTCTTTCCCCGATGTCCACTTCAGGATGACCTTGCCCTTTCCTTCAACCTTTGAGGAAGCTGAATTACCCATGAATAGCTGCTCATCTTGCTCTAGCCTTTGATATTCTGAGAATAACAATTTCTCCGAGCAGATGTGCCGAGTAGCTCCCGTGTCTACCCACCAATCTTTGTTATTGGTTGTCAGATTCACTTCTGACACCACAGCTGAAAGACTTGGTGATTCATGGTTGGTCATGTTTGCCTGTGGGTGGCTCTTCTTGTTCCCCTTAAGACGGCTGCGACATTCATTAGCTTTATGTCTTTCTTTGTTGCAGACATAGCAGGTTCCTTTGAAGCGCATGCTTTTGCTGTCTTGGGCCTTGCCTTTGTACCCCTGGGATGTCTTCTTCCGCTTCAAGCCTTTGGAAGTAGACGCTTTCCCCTTTGAGTCCTCGATCACATTAGCTTTTGCTTCGTAGGAGTTCTTGTTGGTCCTTTTCTCGGACTTGCGGTTGTCCTCCTCGATACGAAGCCTCACAATGAGATCCTCCAACTTTAGCTCCTTTCGCTTGTGCTTCAGGTAATTCTTGAAGTCTCTCCACGCAGGTGGGAGCTTCTCCACGATTGTTGCAACCTGAAAAGTTTCAGGAAGAATCATACCTTCGGCCTCTATTTCGTGCAAGATAAGTTGGAACTCTTGCACCTGACTGATGACAGTCTTGGTATCCACCATTTTATAATCCAGAAATCGTCCTACGACGAACTTCTTGGTACCAGCATCCTCAGTCTTGTATTTCTTGTCAAGACTGGCCCATAACTTCTTTGCCGTAGTGATTGGACTGTAGACATTATAAAGAGAGTCATCCAGTCCATTAAGAACATAATTTCGGCAAAGGAAGTCACATTGAGTCCATGCATCAGTTGCAGGCTCTGGTGGATCTTCTTTCAGGAATCTGGCCAGATGAAGAGTGGTCAAGTAGAAGTACATCTTCCGTTGCCACCTCTTGAATTCTGTGCCATCAAACTTTCCTGGCTTCTCCGGCTTCGGGTTAGGAAGTGGAGGAGGCATCAAACTTTGGAGCGACATGTTTGTTGCCTTGCTTGAGCTATCTTGATTTGTCTCAGACATCTTCTGCAAGTTCAAGCAGAACTGAAGTTAGTAACTTCAATAATAATTGTCTTAAGATTGTTGGGTATCCTGCTTAACAAGAATCAATCTGACAACTAATCAAGTTCACTGAGATATCAACAATCTAATTGGCCAGGTCGGCAAATATCAGGTGGGAGGTTTTCCGTTCAATAGAACGTTCCTTAATTTAAGAACCACCTTTCAATTTCCTTCCTTGGTTTAAGCACCAATAAGACTGAATCCAAATCAGTCTCGATATACTGTAAAGTATATCCCCTGTATAAAGGACTTAATCCACTTATACAGTATCACTTAGACTGAATCTAAGTCAATCTTGATATACTGTAAAGTATATCCCCTGTATAAAGGACTTAATCCACTTATACAGTATTTGAAGTGAGGTACGCTTAGAGCGAATCTCCTTAAGACAATTACGTCCCCCGCACCGGTGCTAACGGGATAATGGACGCTGGTCTCCCAAGATACAACACTTCTTCACGGTATTTGGATAGCACTACCAAATCACCGTACGGTCGAACCGTAGTCAACCAGTACCTACACAGGATTAGCAAAGCAGCGGTATAATGACAAATTTCAAATGAATATTTGTCTTACTCTTTTGGAGGAACACCCACTGTTAAGGATGTAGGAAGGTTGAAGAATTTGGCAGAATCTCCTTTAGGAAGTCGCTTCGGATTCCCACTTTACGCTGGAAATCGCGGAGTCCCACTTCAGGCTGGAAGCGCAGTTCAGAACGTTGGAAGAACAGTTCAGAACTTTAAATAGAGAGAGAGAGAGAGAGAGTTAATTCTCTGTTGGTGTGTTTTTAATTGAGAACCAGAAGGGCTTTATATAGTTTTCCAGGAGTAGGCCAACAGGTTTGAACCCAAACCAAAAGCTGCAACCTTTGGTCCAGCCGTGTCTGTTGGCAGTCCAACAGTCGCAACCGTTGACGCGGAGCGGACTGTTTTGCAACCTTTGGTTGTTCAACATGTGCGTAACCTTGGCAGTCCAACAGGTGCGTAACTGTTGGCAATCCAACAGGTTTGCAACAGGAGCGGGACCTTGGTTCAAAAAGAACCAGGCCAGGTAGGGAACTCAGACTCAGATTTGAACCCGAGTCCAGTAGACCCAGACCCGTGCCCGACGGCCGCCGCCGCCGCCGCCGCCAGCGGCGGCGCGCGTGCGCGCACGTATGTACGTGCATAGTTCCCTCCTTTTCGCGCGCGAAAACTCCAAGTACCCAAAGGGCACACCCTTTGTTCTCAATTTTCTCTATTTATACTACACAAGCTTCCATCCCACGGCCAATGTGGGACTAAATGCTTGTAGCAACCTTTAGTCCCATTTGGCTTTGAATTAGGCAATCTTTGGACTTGAATATCTCATTCATTCGAAGTCGGAATTGAACATGTGAATATACCACGTTCATCACAAATGGAAGGAGAATACACTCCAACCATCATCCGGTTGATTTGATTAACGGATCTCGCCATAATTCAACTTGAAGATTCCCTTTATATTCTTCAATTCCAACTAATTGCCTTTGAAATTAATTTTCAATAATTTTTAAGTAGAGTGTATTATGCAATTATACCATTATAATCTTTAAATTATTCTCAATAATAAATTCACCCTTTTTATAAAATATTTAATATTTAAATATCATATCTTTTCTAGTTATTTTCTTTTCGTTTGATTAGCTTCATTTGTAAAGAAGCAAGCAAAAAAAATATAAGAAAAAATATATTAAAAAAAAATAAAGAATAAGGCTGACAACAGAATTTAAACTTAGTTCGTGGACAAGAGAAAACACACAAAAAAAAATTTTCTAGATGCATGAATCGTGTGTAAACATACTGTCATGATCGTGTTAGCGTGTCTGCACCCGCATAAATAGCTTTCAGTGTGTCATTCAAAATAATTTATCGAAACAATCTCCAAACTGAGTGGACATAAAATCTCTCAACTCACTAGTGGATGCTCCTCATCTTGTCATATAAATCAAGTTTCTGTCTTTTGTCTTCATGGCGCATAAAGATTAAAGAGACCACACACACACCCAATGAGGACCCCCCCACCATAATGTTTGTGCATGGCCGGAGAGGTATTTATTGGGGGAGGTCTGAGGTCGCAGCCAGTGGGTCTGAGTCAGATTAGCACAGGGAACCAACATGGCCCCCATGATGACCTTGTTTCAGTGATCTGTATGGGTTTCACATGGTTTAATTGGGGAGGCACAATCTAGCAAATGGGGACCTAGCTCTGAAAGACAAGGAAGAAGAAAGTGACACGATCGCGTAATGGCACAGAGAAGAGAAGAGAGAAGAGTGAGAGTGAGTGGCACAGAGAAGAGGAGAGAAGAGTGAGAGTGATCTCACAAATTATAATTAGTTGGTGGGTTAGAGAGTTGGGCCACATGCATGCAGAGGTGCGCTTCTCCTGTAGGCAATAATATTGGCACCTGGCTTTGTCTTTTCTTTCGTCTAAGGATCACTATGGCACCATGCGTGTAGGGATAATTGTTGAGATACATCTTCAGATTATACATGGATTCATACCTCCAGGCTTCTTTCATCTTGGAGTAATGCTAATCTAAAACACCGTGGCCAGTCTGCAGATTGACGCCACGTGGACGCGTTTCTATCAAAGAAGAATTTAGTTGGTTTGGGGTCTGTCTTAGGTATCTACAGTCGAGATCAAGATAAGTGGGAAAAGAAAAAGGAAAAGAAAAAGAAAAAAACGCAGGTATACAGATACAACAATGTGTTTTAGAGGAAGCCTTATGTCCACGGCAACAGCAGATAATCATTTCATTAATACGAAAGGGAAAGTGTTATAATCAGAAATGATCATTGGATCTCAAAAGTCTAGTGGTAGAGCGTCTCAAATGGTGGGGCTGCACCACCTTTGGAACTAGATAAATCTAGCTTCATCAACAAAAGAAATACCTGCAGTGGATCAGAATTTGAGGTTACGTTCATGTAGCTCTAATTGAGATTTACAGAAAGACTACAAATTTATAGACAATTTATCTAGTCTCAACTGAGTTCTACCTTCTTGCGACTTCCAATTAAAAGAACATATTGGCTCAAAAATAATTATGTCATGAGATAATTCAAGCATCCCAACAATGTGTGTCGGGTCTGACTATCACTCCTTTACGCTTTTGAATATGAAAAGTTTCTTTTTTATGTTTAATTTTTGAGATAAATATTATATTTGAACATGGAGAAGAAACTAGCTATTCTGGGGGCTGTTTGTTTCGTCGTAAAAGTCGTAAAAATCCGTAATTCGTAAATGACTTATAACTCAATCACAACTATGTCGTTTGTTTGAACCGTAATTCGTAAAAGACTTACACAACTCAACTACCACTCACTTGCAACTCAATTACCACTTACTTACAGCCTACTTATAGTTAATTTGTGTTCATACAAATTTTTATTATTTTTTAAGTTAATATTAATTTTTTAATATTTAATATTTTTAGTATTTATTTACAATATTAAAATTTTTTAAATCACAAAATAGTTAATTTTGTGGTCAATTTTTCCACTTACGACTTATACATTACGACAACCAAGCACCATAAAATACAATACACTTTCCCACTTACAACTTTATATTACCAACCAAACAACATAAAACTTACATGCATGTAACTCATTTACAGCTGTAAAAGACTTTACCAATTATGACTTACGAATTACGACCAATTACGATAACCAAAATGGACTCTAAATCAAGTTTTTAGGCTCAAATCTAACGCCGCCAAGTGACATCCATGCACTACAAATAATAACAGAGAGTTTGATGTTTTAGACGTACTATAAGGGGCCGTTTATTTCGCGTAAAACTCCGTAATTCGTAAATGACTTACTACCCAGTTACAACTACAGCGTTTGTTTGGACCGTAATTCGTAAAAGACTTACGTAACTCAACTAACACTCACTTGCAACTCAGTTACCACTCACTTACAGCCCAGTTACAGTTAATTTTGTGGTCATACAAATTTGTAATATTTTTTTATATTAATATTTAAAAAATTTAATATTTAACTTTTTTAATATTTATTTGCAGTATTAAAACTTTTAAAATCACCAAATAATTAATTTTGTGGTCAACTTTTTCACTTACGACTTATACATTACGACAACCAAACACCGTAAAGTACAATACACTTTCCCACTTTACAATTTTATATTACCAACCAAACACCGTAAAATTTACATACATGTAACTCATTTACAATTGTAAAAGACTTTACCAATTACAACTACGAATTACGGCCAGTTACGACAACCAAACAGACCTTAAATGAAATTTTCTCCATGATTACTGGCTTTCTGTTTTCTCTGATAGTTTGCAGCTTTTCCCAATTTTTTTCCTTCTTCCCTCCTCTCTTCCCTCGTTGGAATTTCTCTCCCTTACTCGGGTCCCCATTTTCCCCTCGTGTTCCTTTCTTCCTTCTTCTTGACTTCCACTTCTTTCTCTAGTTTCAATCCCTTCGTTCCCTTCATTTTCAACAATATTCCCTTTCCTCCTCCACTCTCTCTTTGCAAGCTCCGAGTGCGACTCGTGACAGCACCCGGCTGCTATGAGAATTAGTGGGCCCGCAGCTCGGTGAATCGTACAATGATGAGGATGGGTGCGGGTGCCCCTATCCAAAAAACGGAAGCATTGCGAGACAAACCGACAAAAATAAATTAAGGGACGAGCCAACCCACATGGGCTGTCTTCTTCGGATCACCTGACACCTCTCTACAAAATCTCGATGAATCGATTAATTGCAATCTAAATTAGTTAAACGCCTAAAAAACGTCAATTTTCATTTATATTGCATGCAACCCACATTTAAAGCAATGTGTCCGTTAACTCAAGAAAATGTGTGTGAAGATATATTTTCTTTTAGATAATTACGTGATTGTTTCTTAATAAATAGGCTATTTTTTTTTTAAAAAAAATCCTCTTTTAAAATTTAATTTCAAATAAAGACTTCTTCAGAATTTAATCATCAAATTTAATTTCAAATAAAGACTTCTTTATACTATAAATGCTTATGTTAATCAATTTTAATATTAATTTTAAATAATTAAACAAAAAATTATTCCCATCTGAAATATATTACATCCGGATTCACTAAATTCGCACCTAACCAGCTTTAATGAACTAGGATCAAAAAATAATCACCCTCAGTATCTTCGTGGCGCCGACGAGGTCTTTAGAGGTTGATTTTGATAATTAAATTAGAAAAAATCTGAAATTAAATTTCAGAAAATAGATTTTTTTTTTTTTTTGAAAAATGCCCTAAATAAATAGAAGGTCTCCAGTTGATTCGCTGTCCATTTCAGTCTTTGTACCTAAGTTTTAGCGCTACTCAGATTGTGTTGTGATCCATATTTTAATTGATATTTTTGGCCCATATATTTTAATTTGTTTCACTTCTTGTTTGTTCGTTTAGACTCGCGACCGTACGTGGGCGCCACTCCTTCATTGTTCATGGAAATCCTCCATCAATCGCCGTCACCGTGATCTTATCCAGGAACCAGTGATTACTGAATAAATTTTACAGAAAATTAATCTTGGATTTTTTTTCACAATTAATTTATTAAAAATCTTAATTATAAATTTATTTCCGCCTCCTAATTCATGTCAACATATTTCCTCAAACAATAATCTTTATATATTTTTATTTTCTCTTTATTTTTTTCCATTCTCTCTTTGATGTAGCTCTTCCTTCAATCCTGATCTTGATGCAGTGTAATTCCCAGATTACCTACGCAGTCAAGTCGTTATGGGGTTGGAAGGGGCGAGAGGAACCCCCAAACTAAATGATTTTTGGGATCGACATTTTTGCAAATCTCGTATGTTCGCGCTCAAGTTGAGTTTGTTTGTTTTTGTGATGGATATGGCATTTAGATCTGAATTTTATATCGATCATTATTACTGCAGTCGAAGTTCTAACAAAGTCCTCATATAAAAATTGCGAACTTGAGTTTTTGATTTGTTTTCTGCTTGATGATGACAATGCTGAAATGTGAGGAATTTTTTTTTTTTTTTGTAAGGACTGCGAAACATGACCTAATTTCAATTTTCAGAAAGTTAGAGTTTTAGAGGGGAATAACACAGTGAGAGAAGAGATTGTTACAATCCTCATAATAAGGACTGCGATTATGTGGACTGCAACCAGACAGTTCTCACAAAATGTAGTCGTAGTTGCCGAGCTCTTTCAGTTGCGATCGTGATCGCGATAAAATTTTAAAATGAGAGTATTTTATTTCATTTGCATTTAGCGATTAAAATCCCGATCGACACGTGTCTACAATATATCGTTGCTAAAAACAATGAGACCCAGAGGAAAAAAATTGTAATTGCGAATTTCGCTAACTAAGTTTTAACATGGGAGGTTCAACCCAAAATCTTCTAATTTTGGCTGGTTTACACATAAAATAGAATATAATATTACACATGAGGCATGCTCAATTTGTGCACTCTCTCTTCTTTTTTTCTTCTGAGTGTTCTCTTTTTATATAAGATGCAGTTTTGATGTTATATAGGGTTTTATTTGTTTCCTTCTTAATTGGTGCACATTGCTGTGCTCTTGCATCACCTCGATGGATGATTGGACGATCTCATGTCATTGCCTCTCTTCACGTGGTAGCTAGGGTTTTATGTATCGCTCTATGGATTGAATTTTCAATTCAATAATTACAAGAATTGACTATAATAAATTCATAACTAAAATAGAAAATGCACAATTAAACAATTTACATAGATTCAAAATGAAACGAATTAATCTATCTACGTGTTAGATTCATAAAAAAATAATAGCTAGTATCTAATTCTACGAATGATTCATGATGCTGTATGGAATCAAACAATTAATCCATTCATAAGCTACAAGGGAGAATTAAAAATCCCAAATGTATTAAGTTTTTTTTACCCAAATTAATATTGATTAACATATGATAACTTGTTAGAGGCTCTTTCTAAAGAGAGTAACTTTAAAAGCAAATAGCCTCCTCTGCTTGAAAGCCCAGATTTTCTCTCTCAAAGTCCATTTTGTGGACTTTGGCCCATGGGACCATGGGCTTACATTGTAAGTAAATATCAAAAAGTATATAAGATTAAAAAGATATAGTAAATAAAAGTCCAAAGTGAACCAAGCCTAACCATTGATTAACTTCAAAGTTTCGAGTTCAAGACCGATGAAGTGGTTTGAATTTATTGCGTTTTCTGAGGACAGACTGAGACTTCCATTAATTGGGCCCAATAGGCCTGCACTTCGTCGGCTTAATTTTTTTTTTTTTTTAAATCACAAGGCTGAATAGTCTTGTCTTCACAGTCCGCCCAATTAATGGAAGTGCCAAGTTGCAGGCTCCTGGAATCTAAGCCCAACATTGAGGTCTACAGGCCTAAACACAGCGAACAAGTTGGGTTCTGCTTTAGTCCGGTCTCAGGTTGTTTGGTTGGGCGAAGTGGAGTGATAACCTTACTGTTCACCTTGACAAATCTAGAATAGCTCAGCAACTTCTGAATTTGTGTTTGTTGGGCATGTTCGAAAACGCGTAATTATTATGCTGGCCCCCATATTTCGCTGAGTTAGCGTCTATCAGAGGTTTTCTCAAACGGATCAGACATCTGGCACACGCGGAGCCCGCGAGTTCATTTACTCGTGTAACCTTCTCGATTTGATACGGCTATAGATTTCTCGATTTCGAGCGTCGATCCAAATGAGAATTTGTAGAATGATTTTTCAATGAGAATATGAAGTAACCGATTCTTCCTTTTGTGGTACTTATTTATTTTTTCGTTGGAGTTTTTTATTTCAAAAATGGAATCTTGTTCCACATTTGTGTTTCTCGCATTAAATTCAGTGCCCTGCGTTCTTTGATCGGGTTCAAATCGGATTAACTTTTTTTAGCTATTTGTTGTAACAACAATAGTTATAATCGAAAGGGGGAAAAAAAAATTTCCAACTGTGTGAATGTGAATTAAAATTCCCTTCAAATTTTTGAACTTTTACAACTTTTTTAACTACAGTCTATAGATTAAATGTGATGGGTAAATGTGATGCATTGATTTGTCCAAAGATCACACTCGCAACAAGGGTTTAAATGTGATTTATGATTATTTTGGAATCAACAGGTAGTTTGTTGCAATTTTGCAACTACAATATTATTAGTTAGAATAGACAATTGCAGTACATCAAACTTATCATTTTTGCAATTTTAATTACAAACTAAGAAATAAACACAACAGTTTTCAATATATGAACCATTGAGCTCAATTTAGGCTGTGCGCTTTGCTTGAGAGGAAAATACCGCGAAGAAGGTTTCTTCTTCTTTTCATGTGTTTTTTTTTTTTTTTCAAAGAGGAAACTTTTCCTCAACTCTTTATTACTTTGTTGTTGATTAATGGCCTGTTTGGTCCGAAGGAAGTGCGAGAAAAAAGTATAAGTAAGAAATGAGGATGAGAAATGTAACAGTTTAGTGAAAAATTGAAATTTTATGCAATTTTCATTTTCAGTATTTGATTGTAATGTGAAAGTATATAAGTAGAAAAGAATATTATATTTTCTGGTGTTTGGTTAGTAATGTGGAAGTGAAAATGAAAATGTTGACTTTAAAGTTGACAACAAAATAATATCAAATTAAATGTTAATTCTATAATAACATTTTTAAACTGAAATTGGACAGCAAATAAGATTTACGTGACATCAAAATTAGCTATTTTGAGTTACAATTTATTATAAGTGATTTATATGATCCCAAAATTAACTATATCACTCTGAAAGCGAAAAAATGATAGTGTAAAAAGGAGGTGTAAAAGAGAAAAAGGGAAAAGAAAAATAAGTTTTCTCATTTCTTATTTTCGAATCAAAACAAATAAGGAAAGTGAAAAGTGGTGTTGACGTGTCACGCTTTCTTCTAACTTTTTTATCAAAACTGAAGAAGAGTGAAATAAGATAGTAATTTTAATTAAAACTATCTCATCTCTCTCTCTCTCTCCTTTTTTTCTTCAGTAAAACCATCCTTTCTCATTTTCTCCTCCTTCTTTCCTCCTCGCATCTCTGAACCCAAACACTGATCATTGGAGAAATTTCTTCCACCTTTTCTTCTTTCTTCTGTTTTCATCATTTCTTCATCTCTCTGCTACCTTTTCTTTTTATTCTTGTTCATGACAACTCAATTGTACAATATCAAGACACATATAGGAATTAGGTACAGTGAAGTTGCCCTAGAAGCCTAGAAAACTACGGAATAATCAAGCTCGTTGATCTGCTATTCAACTACGCATACCTTGAAGTACGCCTTGCCGAATTTCAAACTTAGAAGATGGAAACTTTTGCTGCAACTGGTCTAGGATCAATGAAGAAGCTCTTGTTCAGATAAATCCTGGTGTTGGTTTGTCAGTTGTAAATAGGGTAGTATTCCACCAGTTCTAGATAAACCATAACAGATGATCGAGGTTGTCAACAAAATGTGTTGTCTCATCTCTCTCGATGTATCTAGTAGGATCAAACTCCTAGAAAGACCTTTTATGTGTTTAGGACCAAACTCCACAGTGAGCGATGATGATCCGAACCATTCAACATAATGTACATACTCTAATTAGGGCACCAATAAAAAATCACTCGATTCTGAACCTTTTACCCATATATCCAAGTGGTTACAAAACATATGTTATATTCGCCGTTGAATAAAGATGTCATTTGATTCACGAGGAAAAAAAATTCAGAATCACGTGATTTTTCATTGGTAGCCTAATGTAGATCAAGAGAACGGTTCAGATCATTTATGGGGTGGCCAGTTGTGGAGTTTGTACAAAGCGCACGGTGAGAACGGTTCTCACCGGAATAGTCCATATATATGTTGGCCCAAGGCCTATCACCCTAGTTTTGATGATGATCAACTCATGAAGTTATGTTTACTAATGATCTTGTGTTTAATTAGTGACAGATTCCTTATCAAGATCTTAGTAGGTGTGGAGCTTCAACAAAGGATAAAATGTCAAGTTGGAAGCTAGCACCGGTCGATTCACGAGCCTATGCATCAAGACCACATCTAGAGATGAGCTCGGTGGATTGCATGTGGACCAAGTCAAGAAGATGAGAAGACTTCAAGGGAAGACTTCAAGAAGATGAAGACTTGTGTCTAGTATAAGATTTTTGTTTGTTTTAGTTAAAATGTAAAGGATAGATAGTTGGTGGATTGCTCAAGTTCATATCACACACACACTCTTGATTTATATGGGTTTTCATAAAATTTTTTAGTTCTAAAAAAATACCGTTTTGGTTTTTGGTGTTTCAAATATACATGTTTTTTTAACCAAAACCATTTTAGAACTCTCGACTGTTATGCTGATCTACTCGACATTCTTTTAGTTTTCTAGTCATAACTTTTGATTCCTATATTCAATTAACATAATTTAAATTGCATTTTAAAGATGACTTTCAGAGCTACATTTTATATTCAATAATCATTTTCTGATTTAAATGTTAAGAATGTTAAATATTGGGTTGAAGTCTGAAAAATAGTTTACAGTTTCTGATTTGATACCTTTGAGTATTTTATTGATAACTTTCAATTCCGAATAGATATTGATTTGATTTAAGTTGCATTAGAAAGAAGACTTCAATATCTACAAATTCATCCTATATACTTATTCCCAAATTCGAACGTTTTAGACCTCAAAACTGTGCTCCAAGTTAACCCATTGCACAGAGGTCGGTCGACCGGGCCGGTCGACCGACGTGCACAAAACTGTGCACGTCGGCAGTTTTGTGCGGTCGACCGGGCCGGTCGACCGGAACTGAGAGCAGTGCTCTCTGTTCTTCTCGGTCGACCGGGCCAGTCGACCGGAGGCTATAACGGTCAGATTTTTGACCGTTACCGGTCGACCGGGCGGTCGACCGGCAGTTCTGACAGACCCCAACGGTCAGATTTTTCTGACCTCTATAAAGGGGGTTTTGTCATTGTTTTGAGCTAAGATTTTGAGGACTTCTTGAGCCAGTTTTTCTAAGTGATTTCAGAAGTTTTCTCCACAAAATAGAGAGCAAATACTTCCCATCTTAAAGGGAGTTTTTATCAAGAGAGTGTAAAAAGTGATTCTTTGAGTTTTCCTCCATAGCTTTCTTTCCTTGCTTTCTCACACAAACACTTGAGCATCCATTGAGCTATTCATCCTATAGGAGAGTGTTGTAGTGAGAGTTTTTTGTAAGGTGATCAAAGTGTTGTGATCACCAAAGAGATTTTACTTTGTACTTTGAGGAGACGGGCAAGTGTGCTCGTTGTGGTGTGGAGTTCGGGTGTGAACTCTTGTGGTGATTTGAGGTGCGGCCTCGACGAGCCGGTGGGCTTGTGGTGTGTAAGGGACTTGGGAGTCCGAGGGCTTGAAGGTGTTGCGGCACCGAGGAGAGATCCGGTGGGATCTTGCATAGTGAAAATCCTTCGTGTGTCGAAGGCGGGGATGTAGAGCAAGTGTGCTCGAACCTCGAAACAAACCCTTTGTGTTTGCGATTGCTCACTCTTGCTCTCTTACTATTTTTGTCTCTATTATATCTTGCATTACTTACATTGTATTTACTTTATATGCATGATATATTCCCTTGTGCTCATAATTGATATAATACTTGCTTGGGACTGTTGTTAACACTAGTATTCAACCAAGAGAGCTAACGCGGCACCTCAACCCATTCAAGGGGAATCTAGAGGAGTTTGTCCAGAGCCTCGCAAGGGGAATTCGGCAACACTCTTGTGTTATACATAAGTGTTTAATTAAAAGAAGTTTAATTTGGTCATCTTAGTTTTAATTCAACATTATTTGTTCATAAGTGACCATTAGATTAGCCATCACCTATTCACCCCCCCTCTAGGTGATCTTACAATTGGTATCAGAGCCAAGTGCTCTTGATATTAGGTCTAACAACCTAGAGTTAAAGATCCTCATTTTAGGCTAATCACAAGATTTGTACACACACAATGGACTTCATGTCACCACCCACCTTCGACATTCTTAATATCCAAATTTGGAAGGTTAAGATGTCTTTGTTCCTCAAAGGACTTGGCCTTAGTGTATATCTTGCCACAACTAATAAAGATTATTGCTTAAATGGTAAGAACATTGAGGCTAATGCAAAAGCCCTTCATGCTATTAAGTCAACCCTAAATGATGATTATTTATCTAGGATTTTTAATATTGAATCGGCTTTTGTAGCTTGGAACATCATCACCTCCCTTGGCGAAAAGGATCTATACTATGCGGGGAGCGATTCGGACGTTGGAAGCGACATCTCCAACGTATGCTATATGGTCCAAGGGGATAACCACCTTGAGGTAAACTCCGAATCCGAGGATGAGGATGCTAATATGTCATATGATGAGCTTAATACATTTTGCCAATTATTACTTGAGAAATATGACATGATTAAAAAGAATAATAAAAATTTGAAAAAGGAAATTGCTTGCATGCATAAGGAACATGACTCATATAGAAATAACATTGCATGCTTAGAAAAAGATAATGAAAGTTGGAAAAAGAAATTTGATTGCATGCATGTAGAAAATGATTCTTTTAGAAATAAACTTGCATGTTTAGAAAAAGAAATAAAGATTTGAAAAATGAAAATGTTTCCTTTCTCTCAAAATTGAATGATCTTTGTGAAGGGAACACTATTTTGAAGGATAAAATCATTTTGGTGGAAAAACAAAGAGAAGAAGTTTTTCAAGAAAATAAGTCTTTAAAAAGAAAATTTGTTGAAAAAGAAAAGGATAATGTTTTTCAAAAGAAAAAGAAAATTGACTCTTCATCTCATCATGCTTCTCATGCACACATTGATCAAAATGAGATTAATAATTTGAAAAATAAAAATTGATAATTTGAGCTCTAATTTGAGCTCATGTGCATTCAATCATACTAGATTGGAATCCTTGTTTCAAAAGAAACAAGTTCCTCATACTCATGCACATTCACATCATGCACATGCTTATGATGCACATCATGCTCACACTCCCACTCATAAGTATGCTAAGGTGTACATATGTACACATTGTGGCCGCAAAGGCCATTTAGCAAAATTTTGTTATGAAAGGTTAAATGTTCTTATTTTTGATAAAAATAAAAATGCTTGGGTTCCTTACAAGACTAACCCCATAGGACCCAAGAAAATATGGGTACCAAAACCCCCACCCCATGTTTTTGATGTAGGTGAGGGATCTCTCAAAACGTGAGAGATTTGGTGCCTTGATAGCGGATGCAATGGACATGATGGACAAACTTTTGAATGCATTGCTATCAAGGAGATTTTGGTGGGAAAGACCACCATGCTAGGAGCTTTGGAGTTGGTAACAATTTCTAAACTCCTATTTCATTATGCACATGCTTTTAATTTCATGTATCATGTAGCATGTTCATATTTTTTATTTGATTTGTACTTCATGTGGCATTTACATGCTTAAATGTAGAATATGTCAAAACTTGCATTTATACATATATGAATAGTGAACTACAATTGACTCATATATATTTGAACTTCATGCTCATTTGTATCCACTATATGCATGTGTATAGGCTAGTTTTGATGATTCGGTCATTTATACTTGTTATGCCTATCTTTGATCTTACTTCATGTATATGTGTGTTTAATTCAAATCTAATAAATATACATGTATACTCTTGAGTCACTTGCCTTCATGTAATATATATTGGACTCTTTTCATATTTGGGATATGTATGCATATTGTTAGAATTGGATAAATCATACATATACCATGAAGATTAGTATTTTAAATAAATAATAATAAAAAAATGATTTTTCATGTTTTTGATTTGTACAACAAAATGTGATTTATGACCTTTTTGAGCTTGAATGACTATTTTCATAAAAATGCTATTTACATGATCTTTTGAACACTCATCTTTATGATACAAAATATTTTGAGCTTTATAGACCATGAGTGATTAAATCTTTATGTATTTAGTAATGCTTTATGAAAAATATATGATTTGTTTTAAGATGAAAAATAAGATTTTCATGAGATTCATGCTTCACTTTCTATTTCATGAAAATACCATTTACATAACCTTTGAACACTCATCTTTTATAATAAAAAATAATAATTTTTGAGCTTTATGGACTATGAGTGCTTAAACTTGTATGTATTTAGTATAATTCATGAATAACATATGATTTCATGTTTTTGAAGGATCTTTAACTAGTTTTTCAAAAATTATTTATAACTAGTTATTTATTCTTCAAATTTGGTAGTGCTTAAATATAACTATCTTTTAAACCTACCAATTTTTGGTTATGAGTATATACATGATTTACAGTGTTAATTTTATAATTGGTATATTACTCACATTTTGGTTCCTATATATGTATGCCCTAATTTTCAAATTGGTCTTATCTATTCACATACATATATATGATTTTCTTGTGCCTGCTTTACAATTGATTTACATTCTTAAAAGCACAAAAAGTTTATGCTAAGTTCACACCTTATATTAGCTATGCATAAGCTTATGAAAAATAAAAAGATTTTATTTTAGATCTTTCATTTGGTATCAATAGGCCTCAACTTCAAATTGTTATATGATTACAATTGATATCAATATGTTTGAAACAAAAATTTTTTTTTTGCAATGATAACTTGATATCACACATCTTCAAGTGCTATTTTCTATTGGTATCAAAATTACAAATTATGATTGGTTCAAAATTTGTTTTATTGGGAAAAGTTCAAAATTTTGTTTTGATAAAGAAAAATTAAAAATGTTTTGTTTTGTATTTCCTATATGCAAGGAGAGCTTAACATCTCTCTTACATATAGATTCATGTTGAGTATATTATAAATTGAGGAGCTTAACATCTCTTCTTTATATGATATACGTGTGTAGGGGGAGCTTCACATCTCCTTCTATGCATTACATAGTTGTGTTGTGTGAATTAGGGCTTCACATCCCTCTTTCATGCAATGCACATTGTAGGGAAGCTAACTTAACGTCTTCCTCTTCATGAATATATATCGCATATAAATCTTTATTGGTTGATTTGTATACCCCTCCTTATTTCTTTGTTTTTGACAAAAAGGGGGAGAAAATTTTTTTTGATTTGATTTTACTTTGAACCCTTTGTTGATGATTGACAAAAAGGGGGAGAAGTATTTGAGTATATATGCATGTTTTCTTTACTTAAGGGGGAGAAGTATTTGTCTTCCTGTTAGTTATGCATATATGTTTTTTTTTTGTATTGGTTTGCAAATAATAGGAGAAAAAGATTTGTTTTTGTGTTATCTCCATTCATTTGCATACATGTCATGTGCTTCATTGTCATATCTTTATCATTTATGTGATATGCATGAGTTAAGGGGGAGCTTCTTTGAAGCTTTACTTTAATCCATGCATATATAACTTCATGAGTTTTGTCATCATCAAAAGGGGGAGATTGTTGGCCCAAAGGCCTATCACCCTAGTTTTGATGATGATCAACTCATGAAGTTATGTTTACTAATGATCTTGTGTTTAATTAGTGACAGATTCCTTATCAAGATCTTAGTAGGTGTGGAGCTTCAACAAAGGATAAAATGTCAAGTTGGAAGCTAGCACCGGTCGATTCACGAGCCTATGCATCAAGACCACATCTAGAGATGAGCTCGGTGGATTGCATGTGGACCAAGTCAAGAAGATGAGAAGACTTCAAGGGAAGACTTCAAGAAGATGAAGACTTGTGTCTAGGTATAAGATTTTTTGTTTGTTTTAGTTAAAATGTAAAGGATAGATAGTTGGTGGATTGCTCAAGTTCATATCACACACACACTCTTGATTATATGGGTTTTCATAAAAGATTTTTTAGTTCTAAAAAAATACCGTTTTGGTTTTTGGTGTTTCAAATATACATGTTTTTTTAACCAAAACCATTTTAGAACTCTCGACTGTTATGCTGATCTACTCGACATTCTTTTAGTTTTCTAGTCATAACTTTTGATTCCTATATTCAATTAACATAATTTAAATTGCATTTTAAAGATGACTTTCAGAGCTACATTTTATATTCAATAATCATTTTCTGATTTAAATGTTAAGAATGTCAAATATTGGGTTGAAGTCTGAAAAATAGTTTACAGTTTCTGATTTGATACCTTTGAGTATTTTATTGATAACTTTCAATTCCGAATTGATATTGATTTGATTTAAGTTGCATTAGAAAGAAGACTTCAATATCTACAAATTCATCCTATATACTTATTCCCAAATTCGAACGTTTTAGACCTCAAAACTGTGCTCCAAGTTAACCCATTGCACAGAGGTCGGTCGACCGGGCCGGTCGACCGACGTGCACAAACTGTGCACGTCTGGCAGTTTTGTGCGGTCGACCGGGCCGGCCGACCGGAACTGAGAGCAGTGCTCTCTGTTCTTCTCGATCGACCGGGCCAGTCGACCGGAGGCTGTAACGGTCAGATTTTTGACCGTTAACAGACCCCAACGGTCAGATTTTTCTGACCTCTATAAAAGGGGGTTTTGTCATTGTTTTGAGCTAAGATTTTGAGGACTTCTTGAGCCAGTTTTTCTAAGTGATTTCAGAAGTTTTCTCCACAAAATAGAGAGCAAATACTTCCCATCTTAAAGGGAGTTTTTATCAAGAGAGTGTAAAAAGTGATTCTTTGAGTTTTCCTCCATAGCTTTCTTTCCTTGCTTTCTCACACAAACACTTGAGCATCCATTGAGCTATTCATCCTATAGGAGAGTGTTGTAGTGAGAGTTTTTTGTAAGGTGATCAAAGTGTTGTGATCACCAAAGAGATTTTACTTTGTACTTTGAGGAGACGGGCAAGTGTGCTCGTTGTGGTGTGGAGTTCGGGTGTGAACTCTTGTGGTGATTTGAGGTGCGGCCTCGACGAGCCGGTGGGCTTGTGGTGTGTAAGGGATTTGGGAGTCCGAGAGCTTGTAGGTGTTGCGGCACCGAGGAGAGATCCGGTGGGATCTTGCATAGTGAAAATCCTTCGTGTGTCGAAGGCGGGGATGTAGAGCAAGTGTGCTCGAACCTCGAAACAAACCCTTTGTGTTTGCGATTGCTCACTCTTACTCTCTTACTCTTTTTGTCTCTATTATATCTTGCATTAGTTACATTGTATTTACTTTATATGCATGATATATTCCCTTGTGCTCATAATTGATATAAATACTTGCTTGGGACTGTTGTTAACACTAGTATTCAACCAAGAGAGCTAACGCGACACCTCAACCCATTCAAGGGGAATCTAGAGGAGTTTGTCCAGAGCCTCGCAAGGGGAATTCGGCAACACTCTTGTGTTATACATAAGTGTTTAATTAAAAGAAGTTTAATTTGGTCATCTTAGTTTTAATTCCGCATTATTTGTTCATAAGTGACCATTAGATTAGCCATCACCTATTCACCCCCCCTCTAGGTGATCTTACAATATATATATATATATGTGTGTGTGTGTGTGTGTGTGTGTGTGTGTGTGTGTGTGTCTATTATGTGTGTGTGTGTGTGTGTGTGTGTGTGTGTGTGTGTATTGATCGTTAGCCCGGAGGCCCTTCACTTTAGTTTTGATGATGACTAACTTATAAAGTTAAGTTGCTAATGATCTTGTATTTATTAAGCTTCAGCTATTGATCAAGATATTAGTAGGTGTTTATCTTCAATATAGAATTCAAAGTCAAGTTTTGAAACTATCACGTGTTGATTCAAGAGCTCGCGCTTCAAGATCACATCTAGTACTCAAGATGGAGTCAAGCTCATGGATCGTGTTTGAAGCAAGTCGACTTGGAGAAGAAGACATGTATCTAAATTTATTTTAGTTTAGATCTTGTGTAAGAATAGTTTAGTTTTGATATCCTCAAGTATATACACACACAAGTTCAAAAGTTTTCGTTTCGATTTAACCAGTTTTTGAGTTTCAAATATTCATATTTCGGTTTCATGAATAGATAGAGTCAAAACAAGTTTACATGGTTTATGTGTATGTTGGATTTCATCCATATGCATTTATGATTCATATTGTTTAGAAAAACTTATTTTGATGTATATCTAGTTATGTGTTTAAAGTTTTATTTTTATCAAAACTTAGCTTGGGATTTATTATCAAGAACAAAGATATACCATTTACAATATATATTAGATTCTATCCATACACTCTATGCTTCAAATGTGATTCAATATCTTGTTTTTGTATATATACAAGTTTATAGAAAAATCGGTTTTCTATTTCAAAGTTTGATTTTCTGGAAATACGATTTTTGGTTTAAAGCTAACATTCTATGCCTAAAAAATAGTTCAAATTGTTTTTAATATTCCTTGATCTTTGATCAAACATATTTGTACTTCAAATATTTACATGAACTTATTTTTGTGAATTTTATAAGATTTTATGGAAATTAATAGGTAATTAAAAGTTCACATTTTCTATCTTATAAACACTGTTCTGCTGTCGGCCGACCGACCGGTCGACCGGCGCCTGGCTCGGTCGATCGTACCGTCGACCGACGTGCACAAAATGTGCACAAGCTTAAGTTCTTGGGACGGTCGACCGTAGCAAGAGGCGGTCGATCGATCGGTCGACCGACTGGCTCAAACTGAAAAACACCTAGAGGGGGGTGAATAGGTGTAATTGCTAATCTAACAATCTTTTTAAAACTAAGATGGATGAATGATGCAACGATCTCTCAAAATAAGACTAAGAGCCGAATACCCCATGAGAGGTTCTGAACTCCTTCCTCCCAATTCCCCTTGAATGGGTTAGAGGTGCGCAATGCAACCTTATTGTATGAGAATTGATCGAACAAAGGATGAATAATATGCAATGATGAAATGCACACAAGATATCACAAGTATCACAAACTTGAAGTAATAGCACAAAGAAAGAAACAAGATCACAAGCAAGTAATTAAAAGCAATAGAGTGCAAGAGAAGTTAAAAACAAGAATTGACACAAGGCAACCGCAAACACAAGATATTTGTTTCGAGGTTCGAGTCACCGCTCTACTCCTGCCTTCACCTCCGTGAAGGGTTTCCACTATCCACCGAGGATGATTACAATGGTCTACCAAAGACCCGAGCACCGAGCTCCACCAAGTACAATAACCTCTACCGAAGAGGTGTCTCCACAAGAACAAGAAGAGGAACAAGTAACCAAAGTGATCACAACAAGATCACTTAAACTCTTTACAATATCTCACTCTTTACAACTTCCTTATAGAATGAGTAAGGGATTTTTGGCTCTAAGAAGTGTAGTGAGAAAACTCAGTTGTAGAGATGATTTTTGCTAGAGAACACAACTGAAAACAAGCTCAAGAAAGAGTAGGAAATGAGGAGCTTAAACACTATTCTTTTCTTTTTGAAAACTATGAAAACTTGAGGATTTTTCTTGGTCTTTTGTAAGAGACTCTTCTCCTCTATTTATAGGGAGAGAAATAGGTTAAAAACAATTTATTTTAAGCTTATTTGCTCTGAAAAAGATCTGTAAAACTCTGAAAAAGTCTGCCAAAAAACAGTCTAAAAAAACAGATTTCAGAATTGCACAAAAGAGGAAAGAGCCGTTGGGCTTTTGCAGGCCTGGCGGTCGACCGGGCCGGTCGGCCGCCAGCTCTGCTGGCAAAGAGCCGTTGGGCTCGGGTCGATCGGTCCGGTCGACCGTCCTCTAAGAGAAAACACAGTTTTCTTCGGGCGGTCGACCGGGGCGGTCGACCCAGAAACCCGAGAGCAACTGCTTACAGTCGGTCGACCCGGGCGGTCGGCCGACAGACGTGCACAAACGTGCACGTCCTGGCACTGGCGCCGGTCGACCGTGCCGGTCGGCCGGTCAGCCTGAAACAGGAAAAACAGCAGGATTTTTGAAGTTGGAAAATTTTGTAAAAAAAATGTTTTGAAGTAAGGAAAGCTAAATAATATGTTGGAAAGAGTATACATACATGATCTAAACATGATATTTATATTTGTAAAACTTAGGGTCATGTAAATATATTTACTAAGGCATAAAACAAAAGTTTTGACCATGAAAACTTGAATACAAAAACGTGTGAGTGTATCCTAGAGCCAATTTCCAAAACTCAAACTTTAACAATCTAATTCTTACATTGGTTCTAAGTACTACAAGTGCTTCAAGAGGGCTTTTCACCATAAGGTTTTCAACACTTGATTCTTGAGCCCAATTTGAGTTGACTTGAGTCCAAAACATTTGCTTATAGGGAATAAACCTTCTAGATGAGTTAGATCCCTGAAACACACTTAACCAATAAACAATATTAGTACAAATAACTAATATGTTTTGTAATCATCAAAACACACTAAACATGGGTGATTGTAACCTTGGGCCAACAATCTCCCCCTTTTTGATGATGACAAAACATATAGGTTATTTAAACAAAAATGGAAGAAGAGCTTGGAAAGCTCCCCCTCAAATAATGCTATGTATCAATAATGTCAATGAAGAGCTAAATACATAAGGCACATAGTTTTGTTAAAAACTCAAATGCATCTTAAATACATCACAAAACACAATAAACAAACAAAACAACAAACACACTTATACTTTACTTATACTTTTTCTCCCCCTTTTTGTCATACATCAAAAAGGGTTAAACAAAATAAACAAAACAAAAGAGATTTTTCTTTAAGAATCCATAATGCAAACATTCAACTCACCACAAATAAAGGAAAATCTAGCATAATCCAATGGTTTAGTAAAAATATCGGCAAGTTGAAAATCGGTAGAAACATAATCAATATCAATATCACCTTTCTCATAATGATCTCTAAGAAAGTGATACCTAATGTCAATGTGTTTGGTTTTACTATGTTGATTTGCATTCTTTATCATGTGAATAGTACTAGTATTATCACAAAATATTTTAATATGATCAAAATGCAAATCATAGTCAAGGAGAGTATGTTTCATCCAAAGAACTTGTGCACAACAAGCTCCGGCTGCAATATACTCCGCCTCGACGGTTGATAGGGCTACCGAATTTTGCTTTTTGGAAGACCTAGATACAAGATAATTACCTAAGAATTGACATGTTCCACTTGTGCTCTTCCTATCTACCCTACAACCCGCATAGTCGGCATCCGAAAAACTCTTCATATCAAATAGTCCGGTTTTCGGATACCACAAACCCATTTCAATAGTGCCCTTAAGGTATTTAATAATGCGTTTTACCGCTACTAAATGAGACTCCTTAGGACATGATTGAAAACGAGCACAAAGACAAACGGAAAACATGATATCCGGCCTACTAGCCGTCAAATACAATAAACTACCAATCATGCTACGATAAAGTTTAATGTCTACACTTTTACCTTGTTCATCCTTATCAAGCTTTGTGGTTGTTGCCATGGGAGTTTTGCTCACTCTAGCGCCTTCAAGTCCGAATCTCTTGATGAGTTCCTTTGTGTACTTGGCTTGATTGATGAAGATCCCATCCTTCCTTTGCTTGATTTGGAGTCCAAGGAAATAGTTGAGTTCCCCCATCATAGACATTTCAAATTCATCCTTCATGCATGATTCAAAAGCTTGGCAAAGAGATTCATTAGTAGAACAAAAAATAATATCATCTATACAAATTTGCACAATAAGAATGTCATTTTCTACATGTTTTGTAAACAAGTTGTGTCAATTTTACCTTTCTTAAAACCATTTGAAATTAAAAATGAGGAAAGTCTTTCATACCAAGCCCTAGGGGCTTGTTTTAAACCATAAAGAGCTTTATCTAATTTAAACACAAATCCGGATGTGTAGGATCAACAAACCCAGGGGGTTGTTCAACATACACCTCCTCTTCAATAAAACCATTTAGAAAAGCACTTTTGACATCCATTTGAAACAATTTAAAATCTTTATATGAGGCAAAAGCTAGTGTTATCCGTATGACTTCAAGCCGTGCTACGGGTGCAAAGGTTTCTTCAAAATCGATTCCTTCGATTTGAGTGTAACCTTGGGCAACTAACCTAGCTTTATTCCTAACAACGTTACCCGATTCATCCAACTTGTTCTTAAAGATCCACTTAGTACCAATTGTTGGTCTATCGTGGGGCCTAGGAACAAGGTGCCAAACTTGGTTGCGCTCAAATTGATTCAGTTCCTCTTGCATTGCTAGCAACCAATATGAATCGGCCTCGGCTTCGAGGACGTTCTTGGGTTCAACATGAGAAATAAATGCATAATGTCCACAAAAATCATGAAGTTTAGAGCGAGTGGTTACCCCTTTAGATACTTCACCTATGACGAGGTCCTTGGGATGATGAGGATTGTATCTCCAATCCTTTGGAAGTTGTTGAGTAGGCTCCACTTCAATTGATTGAATCTCATATCCTTGAGCCTCTTCTACTTTAGCTTCACTTCCTTCATCATCCTTTGGCTTGTCTCCCATAGTAGGTGTATCCTCCAAGGTCACTTTCTCCAAGCCTTCATCCAAAGCATCTATTTCTACAACATTCTTAACAAACAAGTTAGATTCTTCAAACTTAACATGTATAGATTTCTCAATAGTCAAAGATGATTTATTGAAGATTCTATAAGCTTTACTAGTATTAGAATAACCCACAAAAATTGCCTCATAAGCTTTAGCATCAAATTTTCCTAAATTATCTTTTGTATTTAAAAGAAAAACATTTGCATCCAAAAACCTTGAAATATGAAACATTTGGTTTTCTAGAAAAGTATATTTTAAAAGAAGTCTTTGAAGTATTTTTACACAAGAAAACATGATTTGATATATAGCATGATGTATTTACGGTCTCGGCCCACAAATAATGTGGTAGACCATATTCACTTAGCATTGTCCTAGCCGTCTCTTGTAAAGTTCGATTTTTCCGTTCAACTACTCCATTTTGTTGTGGAGTTCTAGGACAAGAAAGTTCATGCTTAATTCCATGTTCTTCACAAAAAGTGGTAAAGGGTAGGTTAATGAACTCACCTCCTATATCACTTCTTATTCTTAAAATTGAAACATCTTTTTCTTTTTCAACTCTTTTCTTAAAAGATTGAAAATATGAAAATGCTTGATTTTCATGTTTAAGAAAGAAAACCCAAGTAAACCGTGAAAAGTCATCAACCAAAACAAATGCAAATCTATTCCCTCTTAGACTTTTGGTTTGTGTAGGGCCAAATAGATCCATATGAATTAGCTCCAAAGGACGTGATGTCATGATATCCTTAATTGACTTGAAAGAAGACTTAGTTTGTTTCCCAAATTGACATGCGTCACAAACTCGGTCCTTTTCAAAACTCAAGCAAGGAATACCTTTCACCATTTCCTTTGTGTTTAACCTAGATATATGGTCAAATGAAATATGGCCTAATCTTCTATGCCACAACCAAGAGTCGTCATCGAGGGCTTTTAAACAAGTAATATTACAAGACATATTAGACATATCTATTATATAAACATTACATTCACGAAAATCGGAAAACACACAAGTATTAGTAATTCTATCAATTACTTTACAAACTACATGATCAAAAACAACATTTAAACCTTTATCACAAAGTTGACTAACACTCAAGAGGTTATGCTTGAGGCCATCAACCAAAACTACATTCTCAATTAAAGGGGATGTGCCGAGTTTTACATTACCAATACCGATGATTTTACCCTTGGCATCATCTCCGAAGGTGACGGTGCCACCTTCATGGTATCTTGATAGGGTTGCAAAGTTGTTGATGTCCCAAGTCATGTGCCTTGAGCAACCACTATCAAGATACCACAATCCTCTACGTCGTTGGGCCTTGGAAGGAACCTACATCATTTAACAAAATTGTTGACTTTGGTACCCAAATTTTCTTGGGTCCTTGAAAGTTAGTGCTTCGTACCCAAATATTATGACAAGATGCACTTAGTCTATCATAGCAAAAATTGGCTAAGTGCCCTTTCCGCCCACAATGTGAACATGAGAACACTCTTCCATACATGAATGCATGATGTGTGTGTGAAGTGTGAGCATGTTTTGGGGGTTTGCCACGATGTAAAGGTTGTGTGGTATGAGCATGAGCATGAGCATGGTAAACATTTTTCTTAGGGGCTTGTTTCTTAGGAAACATGACCTCTATCTTCTTCTTATCAAACTCACAATTTTTCAAAACAATTCCTAATGAGTCTATTCTTTCTTTAAGCATGGTAATCTCATTAGAATCAATTAGTGGGAACTTACCTTTACAAGAAATCTTATATTTGTCAAAATCTTTTTGGGTGGAAACAAGAGTGGAAAGTAATTCATCTTTTTCTTTAGAAAGAGTAAAACTTGATGATTAAGAGATTCATTTTCCTTTTTCATTTTTAAATACTTTTTCTTAAGAGAATCATAGTTATGTGATAATTCTACAAAAGCTTCTCCTAATTCATCCATGGAAAGTTCATCATTAGGAGAAGTGGAAGGGGTTACTTTGCTTGTGCTTTCATTGGCCATGAAGCACATGTTGGCGGTGTCGATTTCCTCCTCGGATTCGCTCTCGGAATCCCATGTAGCTTTCATTGCCTTCTTCTTGTAGGGCTTCTTGGAGGTGGAAGGCTTTACTTTATCCGGACACTCCGCCACTATGTGTCCCGGCCTTTGACAATTGAAGCAAATAATCTTCCTTTCTTCTTTACCTCCTTGCCATCTCCTTCTTCCTTGAATTTAGCCTTGTTGTACATCCTCCGGACGTTCTTCACAAGAAGTGAGAGCTCTTCGTCATCTTCTTCTTCATCGTCTTCGTCGGAGTGTGTGGATTGACTTTTGAAGGCTATTGTCTTCTTCTTGGAAGAAGTCATGTCCTCCCTTACTTTCCTCTCCATCTCATGGGTTTTGAGGTTCCCGATGAGACCAATTAGCTCCATCTCCTCCTTGTCATTGAGTTCCTTCAAGGTGGTTGCTTTTACTTCCCATGAAAGAGGAAGAGCCCGGATGATCTTTCTAACTCTTTGATCGTTGTCGATAGCATCACCTAGAGAAGAAAGTCCATTAGTGATCTTTGTAAATCTTGTAACCATATCATCTATGGTTTCATTTTCTTGCATGCAAAAATTCTCATATTGGGACCGAAGAAGGTTATTTTAGCCCTCTTCACTTGTGAAGTCCCCTCATGTGTAACTAACAAATGTGTCCAAATTTCATATGCGGACTTGCAATGAATAACTCTAGCTATATCATCATCATTAAGGGCTTGAAGGAGTGCATAGTGAGCCCTAGCATTGGCATCAAATTCTTTAGTCTCTATTTCGGACCAAGTGGATTCGTCACCGGGGGGTGCACTAAAGGGTTTGGTCACGGCCTTTGCAACTCGACTACCTAGAGATTGCAAGAAAACGGTCATCTTAACCTTCCATATGGGAAAGTTAAGTCCATCAAACTTAGGGTGTGTCTTAATACCATTGGCCATCTTTACTAAGTGAGAATGAATGAAATGATTAGCAATATTAGGATCTCTCTAGGGTTGTTAAGCCAAGAGCCTAGTAACCAAGCTCTGATACCAATTGAAAAACACCTAGAGGGGGGATGAATAGGTGTAATTTCTAATCTAACAATCTATTTAAACTAAGATGGATGAATGATGCAACGATCTCTCAAAACAAGATTAAGAGCCGAATACCCCGTGAGAGGTTCTGAACTCCTTCCTCCCAATTCCCCTCGAATGGGTTAGAGGTGCGCAATGCAACCTTGCTGTATGAGAATTGATCGAACAAAGGATGAATAATATGCAATGATGAAATGCACACAAGATATCACAAGTATCACAAACTTGAAATAATAGCACAAAGAAAGAAACAAGATCACAAGCAAGTAATTAAAAGCAATAGAGTGCAAGAGAAATTAAAACAAGAATTGACACAAGGCAACTGCAAACACAAGATATTTGTTTCGAGGTTCGAGCCACCGCTCTACTCCCCGCCTTCACCTCCGTGAAGGGTTTCCACTATCCACCGAGGATGATTACAACGGTCTACCAAAGACCCGAGCACCGAGCTCCACCAAGTACAATAACCTCTACCGAAGAGGTGTCTCCACAAGAACAAGAAGAGGAACAAGTAACCAAAGTGATCACAACAAGATCACTTAAACTCTTTACAATATCTCACTCTTTTACAACTTCCTTATAGAATGAGTAAGGGATTTTTGGCTCTAAGAAGTGTAGTGAGAAAACTCAGTTGTAGAGATGATTTTTGCTAGAGAACACAACTGAAAACAAGCTCAAGAAAGAGTAGGAAATGAGGAGCTTAAACACTATTCTTTTCTTTTTGAAAACTATGAAAACTTGAGGATTTTTCTTGGTCTTTTGTAGAGACTCTTCTCCTCTATTTATAGGGAGAGAAATAGGTTAAAAAAAATTTATTTTAAGCTTATTTGCTCTGGAAAAGATCTGTAAAACCCTGAAAAAGTCTGCCAAAAACAGTCTAAAAAACAGATTTCAGAATTACACAAAAGAGGAAAGAGCCGTTGGGCTTTTGCAGGCCTGGCGGTCGACCGGGCCGGTCGGCCGCCAGCTCTGCTGGCAAAGAGCCGTTGGGCTCGGGTCGACCGGTCCGGTCGACCGTCCTCTAAGAGAAAACACAGTTTTCTTCGGGCGGTCGACCGGGCGGTCGACCCAGAAAACCCGAGAGCAACTGCTTACAGTCGGTCGACCCGGGCGGTCGGCCGACAGACGTGCACAAAAGTGCACGTCCTGGCACTGGCGTCGGTCGACCGTGCCTGTCGGCCGGTCAGCCTGTAACAGGAAAAATAGCAGGATTTTTGAAGTTGAAAAATTTTGTAAAAAAAAATGTTTTGAAGTAAGGAAAGCTAAGTAATATGCTGGAAAGAGTATACATACATGATCTAAATATGATATTTATATTTGTAAAACTTAGGGTCATGTAAATATATTTACTAAGGCATAAAACAAAAGTTTTGACCATGAAAACTTGAATACAAAAACGTGTGAGTGTATCCTAGAGCCAATTTTCAAAACTCAAACTTTAACAATCTAATTCTTACATTGGTTCTAAGTACTACAAGTGCTTCAAGAGGGCTTTTCACCATAAGGTCTTCAACACTTGATTCTTGAGCCCAATTTGAGTTGACTTGAGTCCAAAATATTTGCTTATAGGGAATAAACCTTCTAGATGAGTTAGATCCCTGAAACACACTTAACCAATAAGCAATATTAGTACAAATAACTAATATGTTTTGTAATCATCGAAACACACTAAACATGGGTGATTGTAACCTTGGGCCAATACAAACCATGTCTTGTGTTGGCCCGATCGACGAGCGGTCGACCAACAAGCCTTTGCCTTGGGTCGACCGCCTCAAACGGTCAAAATTTTGACCATTGACCGGTCGACCGGGTGGTCGACCAACAGGTTAATTTTGACTTTTTTTGAATCCCAACGACTATATTTTTAAGAGTCTATAAAAGGGATTTTTGGGGGGCGGTTTTCACCAAGATTTTCAAGAGCCAAAATTTTCATCTTCTTAAGTGTTTTCAATAAGTTTTTGAAAGAAAATTTTGTGCCAAAGCTCTTCATCTTTATTTATTTCAAAGTTTTGGAAAATCAAAGAAAAACAATCCTTTGGAATTCTATTTTGTTCTTCATTGTTATTATCCATCAAGAAGTTTTTTCTAAGTGCTTTCTTTATTGTTTCTTTTTTAAATACTTTGATTTCTCACATACTTGAGCCACTCAATCAAAATCTATCCTTTAGAATCTTTGTTTTGTGAGAAAATTGTTTTTGATCTCTTTCGGTCACTAAGTTCTTATTTGTGATCTTTGTGATTACCAAGTTGTAATCTTTTTCTTTACTTTGTGACTTCCCTCTTGTGTAGAGATGATTGTGTTTTGAGAGAATATGTACTCCCGGATTGTATTTGTAATTTCTCGGTGGAGGTCCCTTTGTAGAAGGTCCTGTGTGGACATAGTGAAAATCCTTCTGTGTGAAGGTGAGGACGTAGAGCAGTAGCTCGAACCTTGAAACATACCTCTTGTCTGCATTTGGATCTTTTCTCTCAACTCTTATCTCTCTATATCTTGCATTGATTTTATTGCTAATATATATACATGCTAGATATTGTTTATGTGCTCACTTGTGCTCAACCAAGAGAGCTATTGAAACTCCTCAGCTTATAATTTAAAGGAATCGTAAGGAGAAGTTTCAGAGCCCTTCACGAGAATTCAGACTAACTCTTGATTACACATTATGTGTTTGCAATTAGTTTTAAAATTTCGCATCATTTGTTACTAAATTAGCACTTCACCTATTCACCCCCTCTAAGTGTACTTTCAATTGATATCAGAGCTAGCGCTCCTGATATTCGGTTTAACCACTTAAAAGTGTGATTCTTTATTGCTAATCTAGTTAGTTGATTTGCACACATATTTGTTTACACTTATGGATTTTCTTGCTCCACCCATGTATGATTTTCAAATATTGATATGTGAAAGTTTAAAATGAGTGCATATTTAAAAGCCCTAAGATTGCATGTTTATTTTGCCACTATCAAGAAATCTTATATTGATAATGGTAAGTACTTAGAGGCCATTGCACAAACCATGGAGGCACTTAAGCACACACTTAAGAAAAAATATTTATCTATTATTTCTCATTGTGATTCCGCTATTACAGTGTGAAACACATTGACCTCTCTCAAGGAACAAGCTTCACACATTTTGGAGAGGGAATCAAGAAGAGATGAGTCCGATCAAGCTTGCTTTATGATCCAAGGGAATGACTCTCATGAGGTAAATTCCGATACTCATCTAGATGATTATGATGGTTCTTTCATTGATGATAATGTTATGAATGCACATGCTTTAAATTAAGAGTTTTTCATATTTTATGAAAACTCGCTTTCAAAATATAAGGTTTTGAAAAATAAGAGTTTTGATTTAAAAAGAGAAAATAAAAATTTGTTTTCAAAACACGATTTACTTTTGAAAGAAAAGGTTGAGATTTCAAGTGAAAGAGATTCTTTGAAATTCTAACTTAATCTTGTTTTAAAAGAAAATAAAATTTTGAAAATAAAAATGAGTTTAATGATGTTTTGAAGAAAAAAAAATGAGGTTTTGTCTTCAAAACTTGATTTTGTTTAAAAAAAATAATTCTTTGAAAAACAAAATTGTTTTAATTTCTAAAGAATTGTAATGTATTTGTTTAGAAAATATTTTTTGAAAAATGATTTTGCTTCTCATTCTTATCATGCTTCTATTGCATCATCTTCTAGTGATAAGAATATTATTTTTCTTGCATGCACCATATCTTCTTTTTCTATTAATAATGATATTTGTATGTTGAAGAAGTGTGTTGATTGTTTGGGCTCCATTTTAAGCTAATGTACCATGAACCTCAAGAGATTGGAATCTATGTTTCGTAAGAAACATGCTCCATATATGCATGTACATCCCTCACGACACACACATGTTCATCATGCTCACACACATGACACTTTGTATGCTAGAGTGTACACTTTACACATTGTGGTCTTAAGGGCCACCTTGCAAAATTTTGCTATGATAGAATAAATATTTTCAATTTTGTAAGTAAATATACTTGAGTTAGGAAAGGTGCTAACCCCGGTGAACCCAAGAAAATCTGGGTACCAAAATTCACTCCTATTGTATTTGATGTAGATGTGGGCTCTCACACAACGTGAGAGTATTGGTGCCTTGATGATGAATGCGATTGAGCTCAAATTGAACACTACATTGAATGCATCACTATCAAGGCTCTTCTACTTGAGCCACCCCAGTACTCTCTGCAATTATAACGACCATGTTAGCAATAACACTGAGAGTGAGAGTATATAGGGAATCTTTATTCTCTTATCAAGTTGAGAAACCGAAGATGGTAGTTCCTTCGGTAAGCTGCTCTGGGACGAGGATTCCCCGATCATGGTGGTTGTACCCTCAGGGATCATGCTAGTAGTAGGGACTTCAAACCCCTGGGCTAGGTCAGTTCCTCGGCCACCTCCTCGATATGGGAGGAAGTCACAACTTCGGCACCGGTAGCAACTCCTGGGGATGACATTCAAATGAAGCGTTAAAACAACGTTTGTCTAAACCATTAAAGTAATAATTAAGTGGGATAGAAAAAATACCCTCAGTGGTGTGACTTCTCCCGATGGCAGAGCCATTGTAGGAACATCCACCTGCATCTCTTCCTCAGAGATGTGCGAATACTTACTGGTGTCAGGAGGAGCGGGCTGATCACCGAAGTCGTATTCGTCTCCCGAAAAGTCAACCTGTTCCTCGGATGACGAAGACGACACTTGAGCAAAGGAGGCCTCAGTGGCTGGAGCTTTACCACTGAGAAGTCTAGTGGTAGGACTGAGCTCCGCAACCCGTGGAGTCGACACCAAGACACTGGAAGAGCCTCGTTGTTGCACCTCCACTCTTTCTTCTTGAACTGGGGAAACTTCCTGTTGAGTTGAAACTCCCGTTGAGTTGGGATGTCAACTTCCGCCCTTTCTGTCACCTCTGCAGCCGACAATTTTATGACCCTAGCTCTCTCGGCTGTTGCAGACTCTCCTGCAGGTTCTACCTCCATCAGAACAGCAGGGCACCTACTTCATAAACCCCGGGAACGTAGAAGAGAAGCTTACTCCTCTTCTTCTTCTTGTTCCTCAATGCCCGAAGGGATTATCTCGAGGCCCTGAGATGGAACAGCAGCCTCAGACTCTTTTCTTGTCATCTTCTGGCTAGGCTCACCTTTAGAAGCAGAAGCCCGGGGCGTTTAAGCACAGCTTGCCGAGTCCTTCTAGCAGCTCCTGCTCCTCAGCAGCTCCTGCTCCGGACTCTGACCCTAGAGTTGCCTATATTCTGCTAGCCTCCTTCTCGGCCTCCCTCTCGGCCTCTATGTATTCACTCATCCCCCGCATACGACTGCTGTTGGAACCTGACTTGATTTTATATGATGATTTAATACTCTTAATATAAGAAGTATTCATTTCGAAGCCGGGTACCCTACTAGCGATGGAGTTCCATGTGCAGAAATCGAGACTCATATAACAATTAGGCGTCTTGTAAGGGAGGCTGAAGACTGCCCCAGTCCCCCTGGCTATACTGTAGTACCACGCTCGGGCGTTTTCAAACAGATTGCCACTGAAGCGAAGGCCAGTGTTGGGATTTGCCTACATATAGTTAATCGTAACCAAACTGCCTGGCAAAATGGTTGGGCATATAAGGTTCGATCGTGCATGAATCGCCTTGCTGGAAGATCACGTATCTAGGCCGGATATTGATAAGCCACCAGAAGACTCCGGAGGATAGCCGCCTGAACTCGTTCGGGCCTGCAAGGTGGGCAAACTTGTCCCCATATGATGCGTCATGGATCTCGGGGAAGCATCGGTCAAGCTGGTAGCTCGCCCCGCTCAGAATAGCTTCTGAACGTAGAACATGTAATATTGAGACCAGTTTGAGCTTTCCAACTGCTGCATAAAAGGGAGAAAGCCTTCTGAGGCAGACACTGCTGTCATCAACGACGGGCAATGCATAACATACCAAGCCATTAGGTATGTGTAGGGGAGCTCGACTCTGGGATTAGGAGTCTTCACTTTCGGCCTCCCCTGAGTCCACGACCGACCTGCTTTGGGAGTCTATGATGGCCTCCACTTGACATAGGCTTTTAATTAACGCTCGTAAGCCGCTCTAGATACTGGCCACCATTGCCGGAAGGAGAGAAATTGACTTTCCGTACACCAACAGAACTGTCAGGTACACCACATCGACGACAATCATCTCGTGCGGTAGCGTCGACACCACGCATCATTTCAGCCACATCTGAGGAAGCCCTCCAGCAGAGCCTGGTCAGTATCGGGATCTTGGCTTGATGATGAAAACTTTTGAAGACCATGATCGATGTGAAAGCCTCATTGGACTCTGTGATGTATAAGCTGGTGGAAGCACTGATCTTTTCTGTAATTTCTTCATCGGTGCTGAAGCTAGACGAGTCACTGGGACATTCTTATCATTTAAGTCATTGAAGAGATAGCTCGCCCAGGACATCTATTTAACACCCCTATTCCTCAAGCCGGTTGTATGCCCGCAGATGTGAAAGTGGCGTAACACTTTCCAGTAAGTCTCATATACCTGAAAGTCATCCTTCTTCAATAGGTGTAACTCCTCGGTGATTGGAACGTACTGTTCGTAAGTGGCATCTCCAATTACCAACCCCAAGACTTTGTACAACTCATGGAGAGCAAGCCCCATCTCTCCGACTTGGGTGAAGAATGTGCATGTCCATAGGGTTGTAATGCTCCAAGACACCATAAAAATGGTAGGAGCTCTGCGGGATGCCATATTGGACGGCCCTGACAGCCCTGTACAATTCCGTCTGTCTCAGCAAATCTTCGAGCTTTATGAGAACAAAGCCCACCATTTTGCCCACCACGACTTGTCCGAGGAATGAACCCACCCGAGTGGACAAAAATTGATGGGAAAGTCACCCCTCGCCTTCAAAAACTGGTTGATGAAGGTGGCGGCTAACTGGGGAGTCCCCCGTCGGGTACCCAACCTTGACCAATTTAGGTTGCAACCCAAGCATGTCTCTCCTTTGACCGACTGGGTAAGCCTCGTTCACACCCAATTTGCCTAAAGAGACACCGGAAAGAGAATTGGAGAGATTTACTCCATTGTACGAAGTACCAACATGTGTTGCAGATACGCCAAGGGGCACATCCTTTTCATATTGGGGAAAAAGAACTTCCTGTCCCCGATTTGGTGGACCCATTTGTAGTCTCTGTCATACAAAATCTTGTTATCCTTAGTAATAGCGTCGTCAAAAAAGAAGTCAGGTTTTTTCAGTGCGACACGGGAGTCAGACTCGAATCTTCCATCCGTCATGATCTCCCGGAACGTCAGCATGTTAGAATTGCTGAGTCTGTTACGACGCTCCCTTGACTTCAAGGCAAATACTGGAGCAGTCCTCCGGAGCATGAACGCGAGGTTGAGATCGTCCCCGCCTACATGTCTAAAGTGACATTTCTTGGACAACGGATTTGAGGATTATCGCACTGCAAAAAAGACAACACAACAGTCAGTATTTATGAAAACATGAAAATTGTCGAGTGTTGAAGTTTAGACGCAAGATTCACATTAGACCCGTGTCTAATGATTGAGACGCAGAGCTCAGTAAGACCTGTGTCAAACGTCAGAGACGCGAGGTTCACATGAAATCCGTGTCTGAACTCCACGACTTAGAAATTTTTCTAAGCGCTGGAATTAAACGCGAGACTCAGTAAAACCCGCGTCAAACCTCAAAGATGCGAGGTTCATATGAAGTCCGCATCTGAACTCCACAACTTAGAAAATTTTCTAAGTATTGGAATCAAAAGCGAGACTCAGTGAGACCCGCGTTCAGAGAAGCTTTAGCACAAAGCTCATCAACTCCGCGTTCAACAGACAGACACAGACTCAGGCCAACAAAGCGAAGACACGAAGATCGTCAGACCCGCGTCTTGCCTATCAGCGTGAGAGTCGCGTCTGTGAATCAAACGCGGGCATGAGCCTTGCATTGGCGGTTCAACTTCAAATGAAACGTAAAAGTTAAGACAACTCGTCGAGTTTTTTAATGGCGAAGCCAATTCTTATTACCTGAAATGGGGACATCCTGCGGGAAGGAACCTCCCATTTGGATTTCTAGACCGACGGAACTCGAGGAAGAAGCGTTGGCTTGGTCTTGGGGGCCATTGTTAATGGTGAATTTTCTAGAGAAGATGGAGAAAAGGAAGAAAATGTTTGAGCTTTTCTAAAGAAGAACTTAAGTTCTTAAACTCTCGACGCGGAGTTTAGCGAGGAAGAAAGAGTCTGATAATGACTATTGAAAAGACTGTTGGCCCAAAAGTCCATCACTCTAGTTTTGACGATGATTAACTCATGTAGTTATAGTACTAATGATCTTATGTTTAAATTAGTTTCAGATTTGTGGTCAAGATCTTAGTAGGTGTTTAGCTTCAACAAAGGATTTCAAGTCAAGTTTTAGAGCTAATACATGTTGATTCAAGAGCTTGTGCATCAAGACCACATCACGTACTCAAGAGGAGTCTAGCTCATTGGATCATGGTTTGGACCAAGTCAAGAAGATGAGAAGATTTTCAAGTAAAGACCTTCAATAGAAGACTTATGTATATGTTTGTTTTTAGTAAGATTTTGTTTTTAGATAAAATGTAAAGGATAGATTAGTTGGTGGATTGCTCAAGTATCAGAGACACTCACACACAAGATTTATATGAGTTTTCATAAAAGAGTTAAAAGAGTTTTCATTTTGAAAAAATACCGTTTTAATTTTTGGACTTTCAAATATACATGTGTTTTACCAAAACCATTTTAGTGTTTATTGTCAAAAATATAGATATTTCATCATATATGTGTAGTGGATCATATCTATACACACTAAGCTTTAAAAGTGTTTAAAACATCTTGTTTCTGTATCTGGAGAAGTTTTGGAAAAATCAATTTGGAAAAATGTGAATTTTGTTTTAAGCCAAAATTTCTAAGTCACAAAAATAGTTCAAAATGTTTGTAACATGTTTTGATTTTTACTCAAACATGTTTGTATATCAAAGTATAATACTGAACTTATTTTTGTAGATTTTTAGAGAATTTATGAGATTTTATTAAAGTCAAAAAGTCAAGTTTTTAATCCCCATAATTGCCTGGACTGACCTTCTGTCGGTCGACCGGACAAGAAGTCGGTCGACCGCTCCGGTCGATCGATGTGCACAGACGTGCACAAGTTGGGCCGGTCGACCGCCAGAGAGTGCCTGCTCTCTGGAAATGGCCCGGTCGACCGGGTGGTCGACCGCTAGGCCATTGCCCAGTTGGCGGTCGACCTGCCGGCAACCGACCTTCCCAACGTTTGGAAATTCGACCGTTGCGGTCGACTGGGCGGTCGACCGTCAGCAGCCAGAGCGCTGAGTTGGCTTCCAACGGGCAGATTTTTTGAGCCTATAAAATGGGGCTTCCTTGGGCTGTTTTTAAAAAAAAAGATTTCAAGAGAGTTTTTGGGCTAGTTTCTCCTACTCATATCAGTGGTTTTATCCACATGTTTTAGAGCCAATATTTTCAAATCAAAAGGAGAGTTTATCAAGAGTTTTCAAAAGTGATTTCTTGTGTTTTTCACCACAAATTCAATCATAATTTTTCTCACACACACACTTGAGCTTTCCATTGATAAATCCATCCTATAGGAGAGTTGTTGTGAGAGTGATTTTAGGTGATCAAAGTGTTGTGATCACCAAAGTTCTCATTCTTTGTATTTGAGGAGGCGAACTTGCGGGTTCACGTTGTTTCGGGTTCTAGTGAGAACTCGGTGTAGAGGTGCGGCCTCGACAAGCTTACGTGCTTGAGTGTGTTTGTTCTTGCGGGAACAAGAGAGGGACTAGAGAGTCCAAAGGAGTTCTAGTGTGAACTTACTTGTAGGTGTTACGGCACCGAGTGATCCGGTGGGATCGTTTTTAGTGGAAATCCTTCATAGTGTTGAAGGCGGGGACGTAAAATAAGTGTGCTCGAACCTCGAAACAAAGCTCCTATGTTTGCGATTGCTCTCTCTATCTCTCACTTGTCTTTATATCTTGCTCATGTTTATTGCTCATATCTTTACTTGCTTGATATATTTGTGCTTATATTGTTATATGCTTGGGGATTGTTTGCTCACACTTGTATTCAACCAAGAGAGCCAAAGCGGCACCTCAACTCCTATCTAGAGGAATATTAAGGAGTTAGTTTATAACCTTTTACGGGGAATTTGGCTACACTCTTAGGTTATACTTTGTGTGTTTAGCTTAAGAATTTTTAGTTTGCATAAATAGTTTTTAATTCTGCATTAATTCACAATTAGATTAGCTAGTCACCTATTCACCCCTTCTAGGTGATTTCAATTGGTATCAGAGCCAAGTGCTCTTGATTTGGGTCTAACCACCTTGAGTTAAAGATCCTCATTTATAGCTAATCACAATATTTGCACACACACATGGATTTCATGTCACCTCCCACTTTTGATATTCTTAACGTCCAAACTTGAAAGGTTAAGATGTCTATGTACCTCAAAGCCCTAGGCATTCATATTTATTTTGCCACTATTAGGGATTCTTATTGTTTAAATGGCAAACACTTAGAGGCTAATGCAAAAGTCATTCATACTTTAAAGAGTACCCTAAATGATGAATATTTATTTAGGGTTGCTAATCTTGATTCGACTTTTGTCGTATGGAACACTATAATCTCCCTTGGCGAACAAGAGCAATACTATGCGGGGAGCGACTCGGATGTTGGAAGTGAGGCTTCCAACGTATGCTACATGGTCCAAGGGGATAACCCCCTTGAGGCAAATTCTAAATCTGAGTTAGAAGAGGATGTTGATATGTCTTATAATGAGCTTGAATCATTTTGTCAATAACTTCTTAAAAAATATGATTTGCTTAAAAAGGATAATAAGAAAATAAAAATAAATTTAATTCCATATTAAAAGAAAAAGATTCTTTGCAAGATAAATTAGAATATATTTCAAAAGAAAATGGTCTGTTGAAAAAGGACAATATTTTCTTGACTTCTAAATTGAATGATCTTTGTGAAGGAAATTCTTCTTTGAAAAATAAAATTATTTTGGTGAAAAAAGAAAAAGAAATTGCTTTGAATGAAAACACATCTTTGAAAAGAAAAATTGTTTTAAAAGAAAAAGAAGATGTTCCTAAAAAGAAAAAGATTGTTGATCTTGCTTTTCATGCCGCAACCATTGATAAAAATGAGATTAAGTTTTTGAAAAATAAGATTGATTGTTTGAGCTCAACTTTGAGCAATTATGCATTTAACCATAAAAGATTGGAAACCTTATTTCAAAAGAAACAAGCTCCACATATTCATGCACATCACCCACAACATGCATATGCACACTTTGCACGTCATGATCATACACATGTGCATGCTAGAGTGTTCAAGTGTACACATTGCGGCCGCAAAGGCCATTTGACAAAATTTTGTTATGATAGAATTAATTCTTTAAATTTTGCTAATAAGAATGTTTGGGTTCCAAATAAAACTAACCTCCGTGGACCCAAAAGAAAATGGGTACCAAAGTCCCCACCTCTTGTATTTGATGTAGGTGTGAGCTCTCACATGACGTGAGAGATTTGGTGCCTTGGTGGTGGATGCACATGGACTAAATGGACACACAAATTGATGCACCGCTATCAAGAAAGTTTTAGTGAGAAAACCACCAAGTTTTGGAGACTTAGAGTATAGTTCTATGTTTTGGTAACTATCTCTAAACTCCTTTTGTTTACATGCTTTTATGTTTGATGATTTTTAGCATGTTTTACTTTTATGTTAAAAGAATCATGTTTTGTGCTTTATGTGGTAAATACTTGTTTAGATGTAATTTTTATCAAACTTGTGTATATACTTGTACAAGTAGTGAGCAACATTTGATTCATATATATTTGCACTTCATTGCTCATTTATACTCATTACATGCACTTGTATAACCTAGTTTTGATGATTATCTTATTTATACATGTTTTGCCTATTTTTACTCAAACATGTTTGTATTTCAAAGTATAATACTGAACTTATTTTTGTAAATTTTTAGAGAATTTATGGGATTTTATTAAAATCAAAAAGTCAAGTTTTTAATCCCCATAATTACCTGGACTGACCTTCTGTCGGTCGATCGCTCCGGTCGACCGATGTGCACAGGTTGGGCCGGTCGACCGCACGGTCGACCCCCAGAGAGTGTCTGCTCTCTGAAAATGGCCCAGTTGACCGGGCGGTCGACCGCTAGGCCATTACTCAGTTGGCGGTCGGTCGGCCGGTCGACCGACCTTCCCAATGGTCGGAAATCTGACCGTTGGCGGTCGACCGTCAGCAGCCAGAGCTGCTGAGTTGGCTTCCAACGGGCAGATTTTTGGAGCCTATAAAATGGGGCTTCCTTGGGCTGTTTTAAAAAAAAAGATTTCAAGAGAGTTTTTGGGCTAGTTTCTCCTACTCATATCAGTGGTTTTATCCACATGTTTTAGAGCCAATATTTCCAAATTAAAAGGAGAGTTTATCAAGAGTTTTCAAAAGTGATTTCTTGTGTTTTTCACCACAAATTTAATCCTAGTTTTTCTCACACACACTTAAGCTTTCCATTGATAAATCCATCCTATAGGAGAGTTGTTGTGAGAGTGATTTTAGGTGATCAAAGTGTTGTGTCACCAAAGTTCTCATTCTTTGTATTTGAGGAGGCGGACTTGCCGGTTCGCGTTGTTTCGGGTTCTAGTGAGAACTCGGTGTAGAGGTGTGGCCTCGACAAGCTTGCGTGCTTGCGTGTGTTTGTTATTGCGAGAATAAGAGAGGGACTAGAGAGTCCAAAGGAGTTCTAGTGTGAACTCGCTTGTGGATGTTACGGCACCGAGTAATCCGGTGGGATCGTTTTTAGTGAAAATCCTTCATAGTGTTGAAGGCGGGGACGTAGAGCAAGTGTGCTCGAACCTCGAAACAAATCTCCCGTGTTTGCGATTGCTCTCTCTATCTCTCACTCTTCTTTATATCTTACTTATGTTTATTGCTCATATCTTTACTTGCTTGATTTATTTGTGCTTATATTGTTATATGCTTGGGGATTGTTTGCTCACACATGTATTCAATCAAGAGAGCCAAAGCAGCACCTCAACTCTTATCTAGAGAATCTTAAGGAGTTAGTCCAGAGCCCTTCACGGGGAATTCGGCTATACTCTTATGTTATACTTGGTGTGTTTAACTTAAGAATTTTTAATTTGCATAAATAGTTTTTAATTCCACATTAATTCACCATTAGATTAGCTAGTCACCTATTCACCCCCCTCTAGGTGATTTCAAAGACCACTGTCTTTTATGGGCACACTGATCGGTCGAGATACGCGACCCGTATCTCAAGACTGATCAGCGTCAGATACGTGGCAGCGCACCCAGAACGCGAGTCTCGCGTTTAACGGAGCCGTGTTTCTTCAACAAAGTGTGAGTCGCGTCTCCACTTCAAAGTTCACGTCTCTTCAGCAAAGTGAGAGCCGCGTCTTTTCAGTATTCTCAAGTTCGCGTCTCTTCAACAAAGTGAGAGCCGCATCTTCACTTCAAAGTTCGTGTCTCTTCAACAAAGTAAGAGCCGCGTCTCCACTTCAGCGTTCGCGTCTCTTCACTGAATGAGAGTCACGTTCCATTTCAAGAGCGGTCCGCGTCTCCAAGGCAACATGACCTTTGCATCTACAAGAGTTGTGTTTAGTCTCTACTTATACAATCAGTTCAACTGTACACTGACAAACACAATTGACTATTTTTTTTAGTTCGATAGTACAACGACAACCAGTTCAGAGCACCGATGAGGTCTAGACTTCAAAGATACTCACGACGATCATCTCTAGTGACTTCAAAGAGTTTAACAGTATACCCACGAAGGCTAGGATCCAGATAAGATCAAGCTCAGGGTATCTCAGAAGATTACCAGTCCAGTCTTGAGAGCCCGTTGCCAAGAGAAAAGTCCAAAGTGTTCCGAAACATGTCCCAGTCAACCGCGGAGTTTCGAAAATTTTGGAACGGGTTCTGTAGACTGTCTAAAAATCACTGGAGACAAATCATCAAATGTAGAGTTCATACTTCAAGACGCAAGGCTAATTAAGACACGAGGCTCGAGGCACGCGTCGCAGCACCACTCCAGTGCCAGAACGCGAGGCTTGAGGCCTGCGTCTTTCACCACTCAATGCCAAAAATGCGAGGCCCAAAGCCCGCGTCCAGCATCATCTCAACGGCATAACACGAGGCTCGAAGGCATCATCTCAACAGCAGAACACGAGGCTCGAAGCCCGCGTCCAGCATCATCTCAACGGCAGAACACGAGGCTTGATGCCCGCGTCCATTTCATCTCAATGACATAACGAGAGCTCAAGCTCGCGTTTCAACTGCAGGCTTGCCCTGCGTCTCAGTTGTAACTGCCCCCATTACTCCGTCAATTACTGTCCACGTCATGAGGGGAGTTAACCCTCATTATGGAGGAATTTTAGGGGACAATTTTACCTCTAAAACCCCCCTATAAATAGCTAAAATTGCTATTGAAAAGGGGTGGATGGGTATTGGCATATTTTGATAAAAATAGAAAGAGAATCCAAAGAGAGGGTTACAAAGAGTTTAACTCTTCTACACAAACTTGCTGTATTCAAGTTCTTTCCAAATCTCTTTGAGATTTCATTTGACAGGAGTTGTGCTATTCCATCAGTGATCCGAGGAGAAAAGTTTCAAAAAAATTTGACGTTCATCCGGTCAACGGAAAACAAGATTCACTTTCCACCGTCACGCAAAGAACCCGACATTAAATAAAGAGAAGGTTTGACCTTGAATATCTCCTCTCTCCTGTAATTGAAAATTTGAAATTATTGTAATTTTTTATTGATTCAAAGATTTGTAATACATATTTTTAATTTTCTGATCCGTACAACATTCACACTAAAAAACCATCATGTGTTCTCCACTTTCTGCAAGATTCATCTGCGTGTTTGGTTGCAAGGAAGTGGGCGGAAGTAAGGAAATGAGGAAGTATAATTTCTCACTTCCCTATCTATCCAAACACCGGAAAAGAAAAATAGAAAACCCTTTTTCCTTTTCTCTCTTCTCTTTTACAGAACCATTCCTCACTTCCAGAGTGCTACAGTTAATTTTGTGATCATGTAAATCTCATTTGTAATAAGTTGTAGCACAAAACAGTTAATTTTTTGATCATGTAAATCTCACTTGCATTTTAAATACAGTCCATTTTTTATTTTTCATAATTAATTTTTATTTTAATATTATAACTTTTTCACTTCTACTTTTATATTACCATCCAAACACTGGAAAAGACATAACATTTTTCAAGCCACACTTCACAACAACATCCAAACACCGGAAAACTTACTAACCAATTCTCAAGTTCCAAAGGGAACTATTATCACTTCCTCACTTCTTCACTTCCTCACTTCCACCCTAAACCAAACAGGCCCAAAGTCCAGTTTCGGCCCAATATGAAATCACAGAGTTTTCAGACTGCAGGCGTTTCCTCCGAAATCCGTTCTCTTTTCAAACAGAAAGACAGTGCTCCAAAAATTTTTGGGATGCATTTTATGATTTTCTGTGATGATTTCGCAGCACAGAGAACGGAAGAAAAGGCAAAGCAAAAGCAGAAAAGAGAGCCAGGCACTTTCACGTTTATGGGACCCTTGTCTTGGACTCCAGACTTGGGCAGTGCTGAAGAAGAGAGCATATAGACAAAAGGGCCAAAGTAGGAGTCTGACATGGGCTCAAGTCACATGTAAGCATGCCAAGTATAAAGGTTCCCTTGGTTCAAGCTCGGAAATAAACAAACAGTGCCTTTGGATTCTTTTATTATCTCTTTTTCTTTCCTTTTTCGTGCTAGTTAAACAAAGAACCTTTGTTTATGTCTTCACACTTCTGAGACAGAATCGCCTATGGCTCGCTCAATCTAATGGTCTTTTACTCCTCGTCCAGGCTTCAAACATGTCTTAAGCTCACAACTTCACTAAATTACAAATTTTACAGGCAACACAATTACAAAGAAAATACACGCATTGTCTTCATCCCATCCGTGAACTCTCCTTCTGACATTTCTGTGGCAAAAAAATTACAAAGAATCATTTCAATTTCCATTTGCTGCACTTTCCATCCACAAAAACCCTTGGTGGAGCACAGTCAAAAGAGTGGCATTGATGCAGCAGCAGGCCATTCTACTAATTTTGGACGCATATCCTGTAATTTACACCGTCCTTGAAACGCTGGAATGGCCTTTGTTATGGCGAAACAACGAGCATCTCAGGAAAGGAACGTCAAAAATAATGCTCAATTAAGCTGTCACATGTAATATGTAACCTTTAATGTCACATGCAGCCTTGGACTGTGGAAGACTTGAGGTACAATCTTTAAAGACTAGGTTTTTAGGTGGAGTTGCTCAAATCCTTATATTACTCAATACCAACCCCGATTGTCTAGTCGACGTGGCACTATTTGTTGAATTCAAATCCCAACAATCTCCTCTTTGGGGTGATCAGATCCATTGCGCCTTTGCGTCATTAGGGGATCTTACTTTGTCGAACATCAACCACGCACACGATTAAGTTCGGGGCATGACTTTGATATCAATTGAAGAACTTGGGATGCCATCCCAAAAGACTAGTCTTTTAGGTGGAGTTACCTAAATTCTTATATATCTAAGATCATCCCCGTGTCTAACCGATTAGTCGATGTGAGACTATTTGTTCGACCCAAATCCTAATAGATTGTGACTTCACTGGCTCCAATTGTTTTTCTTCGTCCATTAGGCTCCAATTGTTGATGTCAACAAATGGAAACTTTTTAAGCAGTTAATATCAACAATTTCCATAAATGTCTTTTAACATGGTTACATGAAGGAGTTTAAGAACTTATGGAAAGTAGTGTTGAAAGATGTTGAGCTATTCTGATGATCTATCTCACAAAAAAAAAAAAAAAACTTTGAAAATGTTTCTATTTGTATTAGATAACAAATCAATTTTGCCAAGATCTCACACACAGCCAAGCATAACTGCTCTTGTTCTTTTTCTCTGTCATCTCATTATTTGTAGCTGCTGTAGTTTCTTTCCCAAAGAGCCAAACGGCGAATATGGGTGACTCAGCCTAATCCTGTCACCCTCTTTTTAGCTCCTCCTCTCTTGCTTTTTGTTTTTTTGATAAAGTCCGCCCCCTCTTGGTTTGGCCTCGATCAGTGCGAAGCCCTATTAGTGTGACCTGCTTCCTGACACCAGCGTACTCAAAAGCACGAGCATCTGTGCGTCTCTCATCACTCATCAAGCTCCCTCACTCTGACCCAACTAACATGCCCCCCGCTCTCTTTATTTTCGCCGATCAGCATTCATAGTTCTTTCAGCCCCACCTTTGATCCCATCGTCCGTCCCCAAATAGCCAAATCCCAACCGCAAAATTTTTCAAATTTTCAATTCTCGCAAGGCCCAAAATCAAGGCCCTGCTCCCCCACCTCATCGAAAAACGACAATCTCACAGTCCCTGCGACAAAAAACTCCCTAAAATCTCAGCCCTATTTCTCTTTCGCCCCCTTCTCTCAATTGATGGCAGCCACAGCTAACATCAAAACCCAGACGCAGCCCAAACCCAAACGCCGCAGGCACCGAGAGACCACCATCTCCACCTCCGCCGGCGCCGACACCACCTCGATCTCACCCCCTCACTCACCCGCCTGGGCCCCAGACTCGGCCATGGACTCCTCCCCGGGCCCCACCTACCCGGCAGGCGCCTACCCGGCCCCGTACCCGTCCAGCTACACCAAGTTCAACTCCGCCCTCAACGCCGGCCTCCTCAACCCAATGTCCCCTCCTCCGCCCCTCGACAAGACCCGATCCAGCCCCACCCTTTTCGACATGATGGCCAACGAGCAGGACTACCGTCCCAGATCCAACAACAACAACCAGATCGTCCCGATCCCGAACCCGAACCCGACTAATCCCCTCCTCGGTCGCTGTGGTCCCGTCTCAGCCCAAGACCGCCAGCTCCTCCTCCAGGAACGGGTCGCCGAGATCCTCGGCAGCTCCAGCCCTGGCAACCAGTTCAACGATCAGGATTCCAGCGATGTGCGCTTGACTCTCAGCTCCAAGGACGGACTCAACATTTCCATCAGTGTCCACCGTCAGATTCTGGTCGCCAACAGCAGGTTCTTCGCCGGGAAGCTCTCCGATCGCTGGTCGAAGCAGCAGCGGTCGCTGCCGCATCTCGTCGAGATCTCGGACTGCGACGATGTGGAGGTGTACATCGAGACGCTGCGGCTGATGTACTGCAAGGATCTGCGGCGGCGGCTGATGAGGGAGGACGTCAGCAAGGTGCTGGGGATTCTCAAAGTCTCGGCCGCGATCGCGTTTGATGCTGGGGTGCTGTCTTGTTTGGAGTACTTGGAGGCGGCGCCGTGGACGGAGGACGAGGAGGAGAAGGTCGCCTCGTTGCTGTCGCAGCTGCATCTCGAGAGCTCGGGGGCCGGTGAAGTGCTGAAGAGGGTCTCAATGGAGGTTGCTCAGTTCGAAGAGGCCAATGAGAACAGTAATGGGGAGGAGATACTGGCGAGGCTGCTTCAGGTGGTGCTTGAAGGGAAAGATGAGAAAGCGAGGCGAGAGATGAAAGGATTGGTCTCTAAAATGCTGAGAGAAAACAATGGCAGCGGTGGCGGCCGCTTCGGCGATCTCAGCAAGGAGTCACTCTACGCGGCCTGCAACGGTTGCCTCCAGCTCCTCCGCTACCACTTCGTCCGCGCTACGGCAGGGGACATTTCAGAGGCTGGGCAGATTTCGCGGCAGGCTGACAACCTCCACTGGATTCTCGACATTCTAATTGACCGTCAGATCGCCGACGAGTTTTTGAGGATTTGGGCGGCTCAGGCCGAGCTATCGGCGATGCATTGCAACATTCCGGCGATGCATCGGTCCGAGGTGAGCCGGGTCACGGCCAGGCTGTTCGTCGGGATCGGAAAGGGGCAGATCCTGGTGTCGAAAGAGGCGAGGTGCTTGCTTCTGAAGACGTGGCTCGATCCGTTCTACGAGGATTTTGGGTGGATGAGGAGGGCTGGGGGCAAGGGACTCGATCGTCATTCGATCGAGGACGGGCTCGGGAACACGATACTGACATTGCCGCTGGGAATGCAGCAGGAGCTGCTGCTGGCATGGTTCGATCGGTTCTTGAACTCCGGCGACGATTGCCCCAACATTCAGAGGGGGTTCGAGGTGTGGTGGAGGAGGGCGTTTTGGAGGAGAAATGGGGAGCAGGAGCGGCCGCCGCAGCTGAGGATCACCGCTCCGTGTGACAACTCTTCATCTTGATGATCAGGTCAAAAATTTGTGCGTTTAAAAGTCTCTTTTACAAGACTTATTAATTGTTTATTATATTGTTTTTGTATTTTGTTTTACTTGGGGTTGCAAGAATTTTTGGTACTGCGGTGGCTTTAGAGATTGCAAAGAATCACTGAATCACCTAGGGTTAGGGCTCGTATTTCATTTCTCATTTCAGCTTCCACTCGTCCTATTCTCAAGAAAGAAATAAATAAATAAATAAAAGAGATTAATCCGGTGCGTTACATTTGTTCATTGTAACTGAATCAAGAGATTGCGAAACAGTACAGCTGAGAATAAATAAAGTACCACTATAAACAAATGATGATTGCTGCATTGCTTTTCTATGAGCTTCTTTCAAAGCTTTTCCGACATTAGTTTCTCTCATGGTTTCTCCTCGCCTTTTATGTAACTAACCTATCGTTGTGTTCCAAATAGACTAATGTACACTTGGTATTTTTCTTATGTTCATTTTAGCTTGACATTAAAGTTCAGTATAAAGGGCAGGCTTGGGCTTGTCCTTGAAATTGCATGCCTGTGTGAGCCTATAAAACATCAGTGCAGTTCCATGTAGATTGTAATGGAAACTTGCCGGTGCTGTGAATCTTAATGAGATGGACTACTCAAGTCAATGGTTATATTTACAATGCTTGTTTAATTAGTTTATGTCAAAGCAAACCAGTGGAATTGAAGGATAATTGCTTTTGTAGTGCGAGAACTGATGGAAACCTTTTACATGCGTGTATGCCATGTGCGGTGCATAATGGTCCAAGCGCATTTTTATTACTGACTGTTTGTTTGCTTTGAAAAGTGAGTGAAAACTCAATTTTTTTTCTCCGCTCTGAGAGGTGAGTCCCACAAGTTTTTCAGTGCTGTGTTTTATTTATTTGCTATAAAAACAACTGAGATGAAAAAGTGTGTAAGTTTTACATTTTTAATTTAGTTTTTTTATAGCTATAGTGTTTTGTTAGAATTGTTTTGTTAGAAGTCCGAGCTGAAAGCTCGAAAAATGCCTGAAAAACTGATCAAATAAGGCGCACACTTTTCTTTGGATTGTTTTCCAACAGTCAAACCGGGCCTTCCAAACGAACTGGGAGGGAATTCGGACAAGCTCAGGCTGATCAAATAAAAATCTCAGCCACGGTCTTTTATAATCTCCATCAAACTAGTATTTTCGCAGGTGTCTAATGAGGTGCACTTCTCTAATTCTGTAGCTGAAAATTAATGATTGATGAAATGATTTTGGGGACGGAAGTAAGAGTTGAATAAAACCCAAGCATGAGATTTCGTTCCCAATTCTAATTTCCTATTATACAAAGGGCATTTTTATTGAAAACTCCTCCTTTCCAAAGTAATTCAAAAAATCGACAAATCTAAAAAGTATTTTTAGAAATCCACCTCTGACACACCACGTTAACGTTACGTCGGCTGGGTCCATCAGCTGGCGCTTGCGCTGTCGTTGGATTCTTTTTTTGGTTTGTCCAGGGTTGGGTTGGCAACCCGGGCGAACTAATTTATTTTTGTCCTGTATTCGCTCGACTGGGGTTGGCTAACCCCTATCGAGCGATATATATCTTTTTTGAAATTTTGTCTCATCCGAGGTTGCCAACCTCAGACTAGCCAAATTTTAATTTTCTTTAAAATTTTGCTCGGTGTATATATTTTTATTTTTTTATTTTCACTCCTCTCTTCTCTCTTCCTCCTCTCTCTCTCCCTTTCTTCTCCTCTTAACGTGCCCACCGGCGACTGCACGGCCGGAGACGACGAGGCCAGTGGCAGTGAAGCGGCACAGCTGTTGCCGCCCCCGCCACCGCTGCTGAGCTGCTACTGTTGGCATGTGACGGTGAGGAGGGCGGCAGCGAAGATGAGTAGCTTGTTGACGCCACTCTCCTCGCCATCGCAGCGGTTGCAGCAGCAGCCCAATATCAGTTGGGTTGCTTTCTCGCGCCGACGACAACCTCGTCCGTGGTGACTGTGTCGTCGATGGCCTCATCGTGCTGCCGTGCCCGGTGGGCGCGTTAGAGGAGGAGAGAGGGAGAGAGGATAGATGAGAGGAAAAAAGAATCTATATCGCCCAGCTGGAGTTGGCAACTCCGACCGAGCGAATAAAATTTGGTTTGTAACACCACAGTTATTAAAAAATCTAATTTAATATTCCAATACTTGATTAATGTGATCAGACAAAATTATTTGAAGCGATGATCAGACCATTTTGTGAAAAATATTTTCCTTTGAAATCTTATAGGAAATTTTTAAGTGAAATAAAATTTGGTAATTTCAAATGCAGACATATGGATATTTGTATATGTATGCATGGATATGGTATGTATATGTATTTACACATATATGTATATATGTTAAATAGGTGTATTAGTGTATTGTGAATATAAGATAATACAACCCAAATGCATATGGAATACCCTAATATTATAATCCTAGTAGTTAGTGGGAGGGGGTAAGTACGCATGAGATGGGTGGATGGATGGTTAGGATTTTGTTTAGAATCAGTGGGTACATGTGGCTTGGAGAGAGAAAGGGAGATGAATTGATATAGGGTTATATAATTTGAGATTGGGAGATTTGTGTAAATTGGGAATAGATATTTTTCCATCCCCTCTTTTATTCTCAGGCTGAACCATGACCCCCCTTTTATCTTTCACAATCTCTCAAAACCCTAGGGAATCTCTCTTAAATCCTCTCTCTCACTATCCCTTTCTCTCCCTCTCTGGAGCTAGGTGGCATAGCCCAGCCCAACGCGCTGGGCTGGGGCGCGAGTAGGCCGCGCGCACAAGCGGGCGGCAGCGCGGGGAAGCTGCCGAAGCAGCAGCCATTTTGCTCCCTTACTCCCACACTCTCTTTTCCTTGGTAAGTGTGATCGAAACCCTATCTTTATCTTTCTTGATTCCTCTTTTTAATTCATTCTTCTCTCTTTTCTTTGGTGATGACTGGTCATTATAGGCTGTCTAAAAATTATTGAAGACTAAGCCTCAGATGCGAATTTCATGCCAAACGCGAGCGTCGCGTTTTAACCCAAACGCGAGCATCGCGTCCTTTATCAAATGCGGAGATTGCATTTCAACTCCAAACGCGGACCTAGGGCCTCATGTCGACGCGAAGGTCGTGTTTCAACTCAAATGAATGTCGCACCTCAACAAACGTGACGCGAGGGTCATGTTCTGTGCCAAATGCGATGGCCATGCTGTTCTTCAATGCGCGGACCTCAGGGTAGCATTTCAACATCAAAATGCAAGGTCTGTGTCCAACGGCGAGGTCCGCGTCCAACGAGACCTGTGTTTTTGATGTAACAGACAACAGTTGCTGGGTCAATCAATACCTATTTTCTCTCCACATAATGGTGTAGGGGGAGGAATATTGAAAATATATTGCAAATTTTTCTTGAATCAATGAAAAGTTACAACCACTCAAATCCCAACTGCAAGAGAGAGAAGACATTCAAGCTCAGATCTTCTCTTTGTTTGAGGCTGGGTTTTTTGTGTAACGGTGGAAAGTGATCTTATTTTTCATTGACCGCGTGAACGTCAAGCTCTTCTAGAACCTTCTCCTTGGATCAAAGATAGAGTAACACATCTCCTATCCAATGAAATCTCAAAGAGACTTAGGTAAAAATTTGAACTCAGCAAGTTTGTAGAAGAGTTTAACACTTTATCAGTATTCCTCAGCTGAAAATTTTGACCCTTTTCAATAGAAAATTGAGCTATTTATAGGGGTTTCAGGGGTAAAACTGTCTCCTAAAAATCCTCCATAATGGGGGTAACTCCCCTAATTACGTGGGCAGTACTTGACCCAGTAATGGGAGTAGTTATAACTGAGACGCAGGGCTCATTTGTAGTTGAAACTTGGGCTTGAGCTCTGCGTTTAGCCATTGAGATGATGCTCGACGCGGGCCTCGAGCGCTACGTTTGGCATTGCTGTGCTATTGAGACGCGGATATTAAGCACTGCTGAGACGTAGGCTTCGAGCCCTACGTCTTGGCTTTGCAGTAATGATGAGACGCGGGTTTCGAGCCCTGCGTCTTGGCTTTGTAGTGATGCTTTCGAGTCTCGCATCTTGACACTGCATCAATGATTTTTATCAGCTTTTGCCTCTGAAGTATGGGCTTTACATTTGACGACTTGTCTTCAGTGATTTTTAGACAGTTTATAGAACCCCCTCCAAAGTTTTTGAAACTCTGCAATTGGCTGGGACGGGTTTCGAAACACTTTGGACTTTGTTGGTAGCAAGCTCTTCAAGACTGGACTGGTAATCTTCTGAGATATCTTGAGCTTGATAGTGTCTGAATTTTGGTTCTTCGTGAGTGTACTGTTAGATTCTTTGAAGCCACCAGAGATGATCATCGTAAGTGTCTAGATATGCAGTCTGGACCTCGTCGGTATTCTGAGCTGGTTTTCAATGTACTATTGAACCGGAGAAATAGTCATCTGCTTTCGCTAGGGTACTGTTGAACTAATTACAGAAATAAAGACTGAACATAGGTATTGTAGACGCAAAGGTTATGTTGCCTTGGAGACGCAGACCTCGTCTGAAGTAGAAACACGATTCTCATTCATTGGAGAGACGCGAACATTGGAGTGGAGACGCAGCTCTCACTATATTGAAGTGACGCCGACTTTGAGGTGAGACGCAGACTTCTCTTTGCTGAAGAGACGCGGCTTTGTTAAATGTGAGATTCGCGTTCTGGGTGCATTGCCACGTGTCTGGCGGAGCTTGAAGAGACGCTCTTCTCTTAAAACGCGAGGTCCGTGTTCTGGGTGCGTTGCCACGTGTCTGGCGATGATCAGTCTTGAGATACGGGCCACGTATCTTGGCCGATTACTGTGTCTATAAAAGACAGCAGTCTTTCAAGAGTCATCATTATACCCTTTTCTTCTCCGTTGAACTCTGCGTTTAGAGTTTTAAGAACTTAAAAAAGTTTCGACCTTTTCTCTCTTTGTCTCTATCTTTTCTAAAGAATTCACCATTCAGAATGGCTTTAAAGACCAAGCCTGTGGCTTCTTTATCGAGCGTTCTCGCTCTAGAGGTTCAAATGGGAGGTTTTTCAATGCAGGAGGCCCCCATTTTAGGTAATAAGATCATCTAAATCTGTTTTCACCACTAAAAAACTTGAAGAGTTATCTTAACTCTTAAGGTTCTTTTGAGTTGAACCATCAACGCGGATCACGGCTGTGTTTGATTTTCAGATGCGACTCTTACACTAGTAGGCAAGATGCGAGTTTGTGACTCCGCGTTTTCACTTCATTAGCTTGAGTCTGTGTCTGCTTTTTGAACACGAGCTTTATTGAGCTTTGCGTTTAATCCTAACACTTAGAGAATTTTCTAAGTGGTGAAGTTCAGACGCGGACTTTATGTGGTCCTTGCGTCCATGCTCTGCAAACACGATCTTCGCGTTATCTTGATGAAACTGTAACACCCCGCTCCCGGAATACGTACTTAGTTGCGTATTCAGATTTTTCGATCGTATTTTTAGATTTGCTTCCTGTATTTATTTTGTATTATGAATTCTTTATATGATCGTTTTGTCTTAGATCCGGATTCACGGACTCGGAGTCAGCTCTGATCTGAACCGAGGACCCGATCCTAGTGAATTGCTTGATTTGGACATTCTGGTATTCCGATTTGACCGGTTTCAGTTTTAAACATCATTTTCCAATATTTTAGATTTTCTATGATTTTCTGGAATTTTCCTGAATTAAGTTGAAAGTCTTCAAAACCGGTGTCGACCAGTACCGCTGACCGATTCCCGGATTTTTAATTTACAAACGGAGTTGAATCTTAAGAAACGGCTTTCCTGCAACTTCTTAAAATCATATTTTCTATCCAAATACATTTTCTGGGATTTTTCTAATTTTATTAAAAATCCGGCCAATCCGGTGTATACCGAGATTGACGGTTGACTTCAGGATTTTTATTTTGAAAATGAGATTGAATCTTTGAATACCGATTTCACCAAAAATCTTTTTATAATATTTGTTATTTTTGAGAATTTTTGGAGAACTTTCCAAGCTATGTTATTTTTGGACCTTTCCGGAGTTTTCGGTATTTTCCCAGATACCGAGGATTTATCCAAATATTTCACTTTTCTCTTTTTCCCATTTTCTCCCTCCTTCCTCAAACGCGAGTTTCACCTTCCTGAGATTCTGCATTTAATGCGGAGATCCTCTCCATGCCTCCCCATGCTGCATTTAATGCAATGCTAATCAATTCCAATCAAGTCATTATGACTTTTGTCCTTTTGTTAAAACGCAGCCTTTTGCATTTCCTCCTGGACGCGGCTTTCATCCCCGCGTCCAGTTCTTTTGGCCTGGACGCAGCCATTGCCTTCTTGAGACGCAACTTAATTGGTGCGTTCTCTTTTGCTTTGATAAGCAATGGCAACATTATTATAATGTTTTCCCACCCTTTATAAATACCCCCACTCCTTCTCTCTCTTTCATTTTCTCTTCTTCTTCTTCTTTTTGCAGCCAACAGAGAGGCCAACAGCAGCCCAAAAGAGCCTCCTTCTCTCTCCTTTGGCCACCCATTCCTCCACCATTTTTCCTTTGTTCTCACCACAAACTCCACCACCATTCTCCCCTCCATCTCCTCCTCCATTTCCAACAACAACACCACCTTCATATCATCTTCTTCTTCCTCTTTTCCACCATAAAACACCAAGAAACACCAAACAACCCATTCTCACCACCACCTTCTCCACCATTTCCCCCACCACCTACACCTCCTTGGACACCACGAACCACACCAATATCAACTCCTCGGCGAGCTCCTTCATTCTAGCCAATTCGTCGCTCCCCGTAACATCGTTTGCAAAATCCCATTTTTTCAAAGTGAACTATACTTGCACCATCAACCTCCTTCCCTTGTGAAGGCCGGCCACTCCTTTCGGATTGGGGCCGCGCTCTTCTCCGTTGGCTAGACTCTTAGGCCGGTGCCCTCCTTTCGGATTGGGGCCGTGCTTTTCTTCGTCAGACGCATCAAAGGAACATTTTAGGCGAGTAACCTTACTCGCCAAGACATGGATAACTATTTTCATACTTGTATTTTTATCAATAAACGCAACCCTCAAAAGTCAGGTTCTGATCTCTGTTTGCACTCTGTTAGTCGACTTGACCCAGTCATTAGTCGACTTGGACCCTTTATTAGTCGACTACCCCCTTATCCTAGTCGACTAACTCATTGAAACGCAACCTTTTTCTGGTGACGCGACCTTATTAGTCGACTACTCCTTTACTCCTAGTCGACTAACTTTTTCCTGAAGACGCGGCTCTCTGAGACGCGGCCTTATTAGTCGACTACCCATTTTTCCCTAGTCGACTAACTTTTTCCTGAAGACGCGGCTCTACGAGACGCAACCTTATTAGTCGACTACTCCCTTACTCCTAGTCGACTAACTTTTTCTTGAAGACGCGACCCTACCAAACGCAACCTTATTAGTTGACTATCTTTTTCCCCTAGTCGACTAACTTTTTCCTGAAGACGCGGCTCTATGAGACGCGGCCTTATTAGTCGACTTGGTCCTTCTCTATAGTCGACTAACTCCTTCTCTAGTCGACTACTTATTTTCCCTAGTCGACTAGAATTGGCTGACTGCTGTGTTTGATCCCTTTATTAAAAATAGACCCTTCCCATGGATTTTGTATTGATCATGTGCCTTCAATTGCTCAGCCCTACTTGATGTTACTCAACTATCACTCTACCATCGCCAGATACAAGCTGATATATACTTGTCTGATATGTTATCACCTGACACCTGACATACTACTACTTGATACTAACTCATGTTATACCTCCTGTCATGAACACTTGTCATTGGCTTGATAAAACCTGATACCTGTTATGAATAACTCTCTACTCTTGATTATCACCTTACGGGAATGTAGTACCTGATCTCTTGTTATGTACTCCAGTTATGCCTGTTATGATTCCTGTTATGATTCCCGTTATGATTCCTGTTATGACAAGTTATGATCCTACTCATTCCCGTAATCTGATAATATGTTAACAAGCCATAAAAGGATAACTTGCACGGGGAATGGGAGGAAGTGATGGATGCCGGAATGATGCCTTGCTTATAGTAGTGGAATACCAGAACTGACGATTCGTGTTAGGGGGATTTAAGGCCCTCAGGAGATGCGTGTTAGGGGGATTTAAGGCCCCCAGGCTGGTCCCGGGTGTACAGGAACTACTATAAGAAGTGCTATCAGTTCTCCATCAGCTTCCAATAACGAACCTCGCCTTGCTTATATATGGATGTATGTGTGTTGGGATGTACACCAGGACACATACCTAGATATATGCGTCAGACGAGTAATAATAATAAAGACTCCTGTTATGCCCGTTATGGACTCCTGTTATGATTCCTGTTATGACTCCCGTTATGCTTGTTATGATTCCTGTTATGCCTATTATGTATTCCTGTTAGGACCATTTGTTGTGCTGTTCTGTAACTCAGCTTGTACGCGCTTGGATTACGGTAACATGAGGTAAAGGTATATAGATGAGGGTTTCCTTGTTTGGATTATTCCTTCGAGGTACTAATCTCATGGAGCCGTGACCTAAACCTGTACAATCGAATTTGCCTGTATTAGACTTTACTTTGGATTTCCGGTTTTATGATTACTATATTATGCCTGCTTGCATCCTACTTTACCACTCGTGTTCTATTCCACCAGTCTCCTGTTCTCATCTGATCATATCATGAGTACTTCCTACCTGATATCATTTGTTATATACACACTTGTGCTCGTCCTTGCTCGCCATTTGGCTTTTACCTCACCTCTCGCTGGGGGAGTTCTGACTCCTCTGGATTCTCATGTCCAGGTCTCGAAGCTTATAACTGAAGGGGTATTTTCTTGCTGAGGACCAAGCTCACTTCTGCGGAGCAGTCAGATCAGCTGTAGCTCCAGTCCCATCCTTGCTCCCCCTGTTGGCTCGCGGCTCCTCCAGCTATCCCGTGAGCGCCCTTTTGTACTGTTCATATATGTACATCTCTTTGTAGTCTCGCAATTGCGCCTGTCAGGTGATGTAATATTATTATAATAATTGTCACCTCTGGTGATAACTTTGTAACTGTACTCATGTGTTGGAATGTATAATGCACCACTTGCTTCCGTACTCTGATTCTTGCCTGTACTGATGCTTAGCGTATATACGTGAGGGTATTTCTGACCTGCGTATATACATTGCAGTAACGTCTCCGTACCCGCAGGATCGGGGCGTTACAGAAACACAAGCTTGTAGATTCTTGAGTCCCAAGTTTTTCAGATACGAGTATGGTAAACTCCTCATTTTGAGGCTTGAAACGCGGGTTTTGTATATGAGACTCGCGTTTAGAGTTCATGACTTAGAAAATTTTAAGACTTGTGTCTGCTCTTTTGGAGTCTCTGAACGCGAATGTGTCGAGCTCCGCATCTTAAAAGTGTTATATACTCTTTTAAAATTTTAGACGCGAGTGTGGCGAACTCTGCGTCTGGAAGTCTTAGACGCGGATCTGTAATGTCTGCGTCTGGAGTTCATAACTTTAGAAAGTTTTAAGTCCCGCGTCTGCGTTTCTGGATTCATGTTTTCTTTCTTTGCAGAAATTTTACCCTCGGGTTTTCTCCTTCTTCTAGGTTTGGCCATATCGTTGGTGCTGCTTCCAGTGTCTTTGCGCGTTCATTGAGATAGACATGAAATGACTAGTTCGTTCGATTGGCGGCCACTTGAGGAGTCGGAACTTCAATCCAAAGGCGAGGAAGATCTGCGCAGTTTTGGTACACATCAAGACATTATTGAAGATTATAATACCCCGCTCCCAGAATACGTACTTAGTTGCGTATTCATATTTTTGATCATATTTTTTTGATTTGGTTTCAATATTTGTTTTGTATTATAAATTATTTATATGATCGTTTTGCTGTGGATCTGGATTCGTGAACTCGGAGTCAGCCCTTGCCTGAACCAAGAGCCCGATCCTAGGGTATAGCTCGATTTGGTCTTTCTGCTATTCTGATTTGATCGATTTCAGTTTCAAATATCGTTTTTCAATATTCTAGATTTTTCATAATTTTTTGGAATTTTCCTGAATTAAGTTGTAAATCTTCAAAATTGGGGTCGACCAATATCGCTGCTTGATTCTCGGATTTTTAATTTACAAACGGAGTTAAAATTCTAAAAATGGCTTTCCCATAACTTCTTAAAATCACATTTTCTATCTAAATACTTTTTCTGAGAATTTTGTAAATTTATCAAAATTCCCCTGGATTTGGTGTCGGCCATTATCACTGGTTGATTTCAAGAATTTTAGTTTACAATTGGAATTAAATTTCTAGATTCCGCTTTCATATTTCTTCTTAAAATTATATTTTCTCCTTTTAGGAATTTTCTGAGATTTTTCAGATTTTATCAAAATCCGGCGACCCGGTATAGACCGATATTGACGGTTGACTTCAGGATTTTTATTTTGAAAATAGGATTGAATTTTTGAAAATCGATTTCACCAAAGATCTTTAAATAATATTTATTATTTTTGAGATTTTTGGAAGCTTTCTAAGCTACTTTATTTTTTGGACTTTTCCGGAGTTTTCGGTGTTTTCCCAGATACCGGAATTTTATCCAGCTATTTTACTTTTCTCCTTTTCCATTTTTCTCTCATCTCGCTAGACGCGAGTTTTACCAACCTGGGTTCATTATTTAATGCAGGGATGCTCTCCATACTGCATTTAATGCTTGTCCTGCAAGATCAATTCTGAATCTTATCAGCCATGCTTTCTTATCTTTTCTGTCTAACGCGACTCTCGCGTTTTCTGCTGGACGAGGCTTTAATTTCCGCGTTTGGCTCTCTTTAGCCTAGACGCAAGTCTGGTCTCATGGAGACGCAAGTTTCATTATATATAAGGCATTCCAATGGCAATATTATAATCTAAACAATCTCCTTATATAGATATATATACCCCCCTTTTTCTTCTTCTCTCTTCTTCATTTTTCCTTTTCTTCTCTTCCAGCAAGCAACTGAACCAATGGCAGCAAAACGCAGCCATGCTCCCTCCTTTGGCCCGTCATTCTCCACCATTCCACCCTCCAACTCCACCACCATCTCCACCAACTCCTCCACCATTCTCCCCTCCATCTCCTTCTCCATTCTAACTACAACAAACAACAACAATACCACCATATTCCTCTCTTTTCTCCACCATGAACCCATTTCTACCACCACCTTCTCTACCATCTCCACCACCACATACTCCATCTTGGCCACCACGAACCACGCCATCTTCCTCCCCTCGGAGAGCTCTTTCTAACGAGCTATTGCTTCGCTCTCCGAAATCCTTTTTGCAAACTCTAAATTTTCTAAATGACCTAGACTTGCACCACCATGATTGCTTGGGCTTGGGCTACCGGATTCCGGCCATCTCCGGCCGCCGCCGGCCGCCGCCGGCCATCAAACCCCCTTCCCTTCCCTTGTTTCCTTTCCTTCTTTCTTTCTTTTCCTTCTTTCTTTCTTTGCTTTCTTTTTCCTTTCCTTTCCTTTTCCTTTTCCTTTTTTTCTCTGATTTTCCTCCCAAAACCTGTGTCCCCCTCTCACTCGTTCCTGCGTCTCCTCTCCCTCATTCCTTGCGTCCCTCTCTCCCCCTATCCATGCGTCTCTCATCTCTCTGTCACTCTCTTTCTCATGTAAATTACTACACGCGGATCTCACTCCCGCGTCTAGGCAATTCCTTAACGCGAATCTTCGCGTTCTTGACATTTGTATAACGCGGCCTTCGCGTTCTTGTATTGACACAACGCGGAGCCCAGGCCCGCGTCTGTGTCCTTCTCGTGTCAACACGACGCTGAGCTCATGCCCGCGTCTGTGTTCTTCTTGTGTTAACGCGACGCGGAACCCACAACCGCGTCCGCGTTCTTCTCGTGTCTTGACTTGAACGCGGTCTCGAACCCCGCGTTTGTGGCATCTATGCGATGCGACCCCCGTATCTGCGACCCCCGCGTCTCACTCTCAAACTCGCGTCCCCCTGTACACACTCTCTCTCCCTGTACTCTCTCCATGGACTTCTCTCTAGCTCTTATTTTCTCTCTCCTCTCTCTCATTCTCTTTCTTTCTCTTGATTTTCTCCTCTCTATCATTTTCCCTTTAACGCGTTTACGCGTTGGTTACCTGAATTCCGGAGATCGGGGATTTCACTGTGTTTTCTAAAGATTTAGGCGAGTGTTTTCGCTTTCCTCTTGACTTTCCTGCTTCGCTGGATCGACCTGATTGTCTTATGTATTTGTGTCTGGAACTAATACCTTCTCTGCAAGTACCCTAACCTCTGGGTATAACCTTTGAGGTTTGAAGTCCTCTGGACTTTCTCTATGCTACGCCTGGTAGGCGGACCTAGCGTCAACACTTTACCGCTTGCTCTGCTCTAGTGTAGTTACCCCGTGAGCATGACTTTCCCGTGAGCGGTAGTATGGCGTTCCTACGCTTACTGCGACACGTGCTCTAGCTACGCTGCGAGCGGTAACCACGCCAAACGTGATAGCATTTAGTGTTGTACATTAGCTTCGCTCCAGCTTGCTCAGCTCTTCTTGATTGTCTTAGCTATTACTCTATCGCTTGCCAAGTACATGCTTGATGTGTTAACACTTGACATGCTTTTACTTGATACCTATCATCTACATGCTAATACCTGACACCTGTCTGTATCACTTGTCAACAGATATGACATCACCTGACACCCGACTTACCACTTGACACTTGCTTCTTATTATGACATGATTTATCACCTGCCTCCTAACATATTAATACTTGACCTGTGATTATCACATTTACGGGAATACTATACTTGTTATCCTGCATTACATGCAGTGACTTGAATCTTGTACTTGTTATCCTGTATTATATATACAGTGACCTGAATCTATAGTACTCATGTACTCCTGAACTCCTGATCATGCCTTGCACCCGCTATTCCCGTAAATTGATAACTACATAATAAATCATAAAAAGGAACTTGCATCGGGTCGGGGGAAACTTGCGGCTATCAATATATGTTCGTGTTTATAGTGGTACTAGGCATTTTCGGTGTTTTCCCAGATACCGAAATTTTATCCATTTTTTCATTTTTCTCTCTCCTCGCTAGACGCGAGTTTCACCAACCTGGGTTCAACATTTAATGCAGGGATGATCTTCATACTGCATTTAATGTTTGTTCTGCAAGATCAATTCTGAATCCTATCAACCATACTTTCTTATCTTTTCTGTCTAACGCGACTCTCGCGTTCTCTGCTGGACGAGGCTTTAATTTCCGTGTTTGGCTCTCTTTAGGCTAGACGCAAGTCTCATTATATATAAGGCATTCCAATGGCAATATTATAATCTAAACAATCCCCTTATATATATATACCCCCCTTTTTCTTCTTCTCTCTCCTTCATTTTTCCTTTTCTTCTCTTCCAGCAAGCAACTGAACCAATGGCAGCAAAACGCAGCCATGCTCCCTCCTTTGGCCGGTCATTCTCCACCATTTCACCCTCCAACTCCACCACCATCTCCACCAACTCCTCTATCATTCTCCCCTCCATCTCCTTCTCCATTCTAACTACAACAAACAACAACAATACCACCATATTCCTCTCTTTTCTCCACCATGAACCCATTTCTACCACCACCTTCTCCACCATCTCCACCACCACATACTCCATCTTGGCCACCACGAACCATGCTATCTTTCTCCCCTCGGAGAGCTCTTTCTAACGAGCTGTTGCTTCGCTCTCCGAAATCCTTTTTGCAAAACTCTAAATTTTCCAAATAAGCTAGACTTGCACCACCATGATTGCTTGGGCTTGGGCTACCAGAATCTGGCCATCTCCGGCCACCTCCGGCCGCCGCCGGCGACCACCGGCCATGGCCAGCCATCAAACCCCCTTCCCTTCTCTTCTTTCCTTTCCTTCTTTCTTTCTTTTCCTTCTTTCTTTCTTTCCTTTCTTTTTCCTTTCCTTTCCTTTTCCTTTTCCTTTTCTTCTCTGATTTTCCTCCCAAAACCTGCGTCCCCCTCTCACTCGTTCCTGCGTCTCCTCTCCCTCATTCCTTGCGTCCCTCTTTCTCCCTATCTATGCGTCTCTCATCTCTCTGTCACTCTCTTTCTCATGTAAATTACTAGACGCGGATCTCATCCCCGCGTCTAGGCAATTCCTTAACGCGAATCTTCGCGTTCTTGACATTTGTATAACGCGGCCTTCGCGTTCTTGTATCGACGCAACGCGGAGCCTATGCCCGCGTCTGTGTTCTTCTCGTGTCAACACGACGCTGAGCTCATGCTCGCGTCTGTGTTCTTCTTGTGTTAACGCGACGCGGAACCCACAACCGCGTCCGCGTTCTTCTCGTGTCCTGACTTGAATGCGGGTCTCGAACCCCGCGTTTGTGGCATCTACGCGACGCGACCCCTGCGTCTGCGACCCCGCGTCTCACTCTCAAACTCGCATCCCCCTGTACATACTCTCTCTCCCTGTACTCTCTCTCTATGGACTTCTCTCTAGCTCTCATTTCTCTCTCCTCTCTCTCTCATTCTCTTCCTCTCTCTTGATTTTCTCCTCTCTATCACTTTCCCTTTAAAGCGTTTACGTGTTGGTTACCTGAATTCCGGAGATCGGGGATTTCACTGTGTTTTCTAAAGATTTAGGCGAGTCTTCTCGCTTTCCTCTTGACTTTCCTGCTTCGCTGGATCGACCTGGTTGTCTTATATATTTGTGTCTGAAACTAATACCTTCTCTGCAGGTACCCTAACCTCTGGGTACAACCTTTGAGGTTTGAAGTCCTCTGGACTTTCTCTATGCTACGCCTGGTCGGCGGACCTAGCGTCAACACTTTACCGCTTGCTACGCTCTAGCGTAGTTACCCGTGAGAATGGCTTTCCCGTGAGCGGTAGTATGACGTTCCTACGCTTACTGCGACACGTGCGTCTAGCTACGCTGCAAGCGGTAACCACGCCAAACGTGATAGCATTTAGTGTTGTACATTAGCTTCGCTCCAGCTTGCTCAGCTCTGCTTGATTGTGCTTAGTTATTACTCTATCGCTTGCCAAGTACATGCTTGATGTGTTAACACTTGACATGCTTTTACTGAAAGATCACCTAGAGGGGGGGTGAATAGGTGATTATGCTAATCTAATGAACTCAATGCGAATTTAAAAACTTAATGCAATACACTCAAGTGCAATCAACAAATAATGCACACACAACCAAGCCAAGCAATTATGAATGCACAATATGAATAGTTGCAAGGCACAAAGTAAAGAGAGAGATAGAGAGAGAGTCAATGGATCAAGCGCAAACAACAAGATATGTTACGAGGTTCGAGCACCCAGCTCTACATCCCCGCCTTCGACACACGAAGGATTTCTAATCCACTAGCAAGTCCACAAGACTCTCACAAGGAGTACCCAACTCCTCTCTTTACAACTACAACCTCCTCCTTGAGGCAAGCACCAATCCAACAAAACAATCACCTCACAACCCGAGGGATTAGCACAAAGCAAACACAAGGATCACCTCACAACTTGAGGGATACAACCCAATTGCACAACTTTCTCAACACAATGAGGGCAAGGCACAAAGCAAAGATTGAGTTTTTAACTTGGTGGTCTAAACAACAACCACAAACAATTTCTTTCTCCCACACAAAGATCCTATAGAATAAGAAAGTAGATGTTGCTCAAGTGTGGAGAAAACCAATGGAATGGAAATCAAAATCACAAATAAAATCCTTGGAAAAACTGAAACCAAGATATAGAAGATGAATCAAAACTCTTTTTCCCAAAAACCCTTTTCTTTGATATTCCAAATCCTAGCAAAAACACCAAATAGATTGTTCAATTTGAATCCAAAAACTTCTTTTGATTGCTGTGAAAATACCAGAGAGTAAGGAAAAATTCGCACAAAAAATCTTAGAGAAAAACTTTTCCAATGGGGTATTTATAGCCCCCAGAAAAATGTAGCCGTTGGCAGCAGAAAATGCCAGAAATACACTGCCGGTCGACCGTCCAACGGTCAAATTTTGCCCGTTGGCAGCTATCGGTCGACCGCCCCGGTCGACCCAAACAAACAGAGAGCTCTGCTCTCTGACCCGGTCGACCCTGACGGTCGACCGTCCAGTGTCTGCCAAACGTACACAGATCTGTGCACGTCGGTCGACCGATCCGGTCGACCGACTTCAGCCAAGTCGACTTGGTCAGAAGACTAGTCGACTGATTGAAGCCTGGAACAGAAAACTGGGTCAGACAAACAGTTTAAAAATATTTTGAAAAATCTTTTAACACTCCTAAAATCACCAAAAATAGTTTTATCATTTTACATTGATATATAAACATGTGTAAAAAGTTTAGCTCAAATATCAATCAATATGAACTATTTTTGTGTCTTATCATTTTTACCAAAAACCAAAAACTGTATTTTCTAAAACTTGAATTTTGAATAGAAAATATGTTTTGTCCAAAACTCTTCCAAATAAAAAAACATGATATTTAAACACTTTGAAGCATGATGCATATGGATAGAAATCCAATATACATGAAACAAATATATATCCATGTTTTTGTCATAAATTCCAAAAATATGTTTTGTCAAAAATGCCAAACATAAAGCACATGAATAAGTAAGTCAAAACTAAGTTTGTCTAGAAAATTAAGCATGCATGTATATAGAACAAATCTAATATACATTAAACCATGTAAACTTGTTTTGATCTATCTATTCATGAAACCAAGATCGGTTAAACCTAAAACGGAAAAACCGAAATCCAATATTCAAAACATGAAACGTGTGTGTTGTGAACTTGAGCATATCATACTATTCTAATCTTTACAATTTGGATCTAAATACAAAACTAAACATGGTACCGAAGTCTTCTTGTAGAGCGCAATCTCCAAGCCGACTCGATCCAAAACTCCTTAATCCACCGAGCAAGTGCTATATATGATCTTTGACGCTCGGGCTCTTGAATCAACATGTGAAAGCTTCCAAATCATCTTGTTGAAGCTAATCACCAACTAATAACTTGATTAATGATCTGAAACTAAAATCACAAGATTATTAGTACATATAACTACATGAGTTAATCATCATCAAAACTAGGGTGGAAGGCCTTTGGGCCAACAATCTCCCCCTTTTTGATGATGACAAAACTCATGGAGTTATATATGTATGGATTAAAGTTAAGCTTCAAAGAAGCTCCCCCTTAACTCATGCATAACCAAATAAACAATAAATAATATGCAATAAAGGCTCTTAAATATGAATGCATATAAATGCATAAACAATAAAGGGTTCTACATACCAATGAAATGTTTAAAACAAAACATGCTCTAGATACCAATTACAAAATATGCTCTAGATATCAATTAAAATTAAACTAAATTAAACTTAATATATGCAAAAACATAAACATGCATATAAACTCAAATTCTTCTCCCCCTTTTTGTCAATCATCAACAAGGGGTACAAACCAAAACAAAACAAAATCTTTTCCTCTTTTTAATACAAAGAATCAATCTTCAATAAGGGGTAAAAGCAAAACCAAATCAATAATTTTTCTCCCTTTTTGTACGAAACAACGAATCAATAAAAATAATATTTTCCCTTTTTATCTAAAACAAAAACAAAGTCAATTAGAGGTGACAATCAATTAAGGTACCAATTGAAAATATGTCAAAGAATAGCATCTTGATACCAATTGAAAGGAAACAAAAAAAAAAATATTGATACCAATTTTAAGCAAAAACACATGAAACATCTTGATACCAATTGAAATTAAACATAATAAATTTTGAATGTCTAAACAAAAATTTTGATACCAATTGTAAATATTTTTCATTTTGAACATATGATACCAATTTGAATTTTCAATCATAAAGTATGGGAGTGAAAAATAAATACTAATTAAAAGACAAAATCAAATTTTCTCCCCCTTTATGAAATACCAACTAAAATGATGCATAGGCTTGATACCAATTTAAAAAGTAATCAATTGAAACAAAGTTAAAGCTCAAACACTAGCATAAACAAGATTTTGTGCTTAAAGATATAGGGATATAATAAGCACAAATAAAACATATATATGTATGAAAACAAGATACCAATAGAAATTGATATTCTTGGAAGTGAAAGCATACATACATGCAAACATATATGAGTATACAAGAAATGTCAGGATTGATACCAATTGAAAGAATTCAATGATACCAATTGAAATAACAATAAAGATCAAGTGTATACATCATATTATCTACCTCCCAATCATGGTTCAAGTTTTTAAATGATTTTCATTTTAAGGCATACATGAACATGATCTCCCATCCAACCTCCCATTGAAGGTAGGGGTTTTCAAAAATAGCTTTGAAAATGTAGTATGTTTGAAAATCTCTACCATAGTGAAGAATACGAACTAGTTATAGGAAAAACTTTTAAAACTAGTACGAAATCCTTCAAGTAAGGAATAAAATAAAATTGTTTTTCATGAAACACATGTAAATCACATGATCACTAAACACTCAAAGTCCATAAAACCCATATCATAGTCTCATGAAAACAAATCATGAGTAAACTAATAAAGTGAGTGTACAAGTAAAATGTGACACATATCGACATGAAAATGTTCAATTAAGCTCATATGAAATTCCTTGAAAACATGAAAACATGAAAACATGAAAATTAGATTTTCATTACCAATAGAAAATATCTAAAAATATGAAAATCATTAAGATCCCCAATTGAAATGATCAAATTCTTCAAAATGATTTAAACTTCAAGGCATATGTATGTCATGTACAAACTAAAGTATACATACATATCCTAAACACAATGAGACCACAAAAGTATATGCATGAAGGCACGTGGCTCAAGAATGTATATGTATAAATGATAGTTTGGACAAGATGGACATATACATGAAGTAAAAAAAAATGATGAATACAAGTCAAATGCAAGAATCATCAAAACTAGACTATACTAGTACATCAAGTGAATACAAATGAGCGTTCAAGCACAAACATATATAAAGGTCTATTTCTAGCTCACTAGTTGTACAAGTATAAATCCTAGTCTTAATGAAAACTTATCATGCAAGCAAGTAGTCAAAACATGAAGCATAAAACGGGAATCATAACCCAACATGATAAACATAATAATCAAAACATGAATTATTAAAACAAAAATCATAGTCAACCATATGATAAGCATGACAAAGACATGTGCATTAGATCTACGATTAACATGATAGCTAAAACATAAAGAGAACACAAAATATGGGTCCATACTAAACATGGGTGTCTCAACTACTAATCATGTAAATCATAAGTCTAATAAACATGACAAATATCATACTAATCATGAAACAATAAATCATGATTCAACAAAACAAAAATCATAAACATCCACATGATCATTATGTAAATGCATGTGCATTAGATCTAGTGCATACATGTTAGTTTAAACAAGGTGAGAACACTAAATATAAATCCATATAAAATATGGGTGCTCAAGTAACTAAACATGTATAACACTATTCTAATGAGCATGGCATAGTCATAATGAATAACAAAACATGACATGCTACAAATAGATAAAAATGAAAAGCATGCAAATAAAAACGGGAGTTAGAGAGTGATACCAAAACCGATGAAGGTGCATCTCTAGTTCTCCAAACCACGTGGTCCTCCCACCAAATCCCCTTGAGAGTGAAGCATCCAAAAGGTTCTCTTTTAAGCTTAGAATGCATCCACCTCAAGGCACCAATACTCTCATGTGATGCGAGAGCTCCCACCTACATCAAAAAGCATAGAGGTGGTCTTTGGTACCCATTTCCTTTTGGGTCCACGGGGGTTAGTATCTTTTCCAACCCAAATAAGATTAGTTGCTAAATTTTCATGATAAATACGATCATAACAAAATCTAGCAAGATGGCCTTTTCGGCCACAATGTGTACATGTGTACACATGAGCATACGTGTGATGGTGGTGACCGTGAAAGCATGTGTATGCCGTGTAGGGTGTGCATGCAAAGATGGACCTTGTTTCTTGCGAACCAAGGTTTCCAAACGTGAATGACTCAATGTGCATTGGCTCAAAGTGGAGCCCAAACATTCAACACTTTTCTTCAAAATATTTATATCATTTTCAATAGTGGAAGATAAAGTGGAGCATGCAATAGGTGTGCAAGAAGAAGAAGAAGCTATACTAGTATGGCACACATGAGAATCAATATCAATTTTCAAAGATTCATTTTTCTTCAAAACCAAATTCAATTCTTTTGTAATTGAATCAATTTATTTTTCAAAACAAGTTATCTTTAAAACAAAATCTAATTTAGAAGATAAAACCTCATTGTTTTTCACAACATCATCACAATCATTTTTGTTTTTTCAAAACTTCAATCTCATTAAGGGTAAGGTCTAGTTGAGATCTTAGTGAGTCACGTTCACTAGTGATCTCTTCCTTCTCTTGCAAAACTGATTCAAAATTAGAACACAAATCCTTTAATTCATTTTTCAAAACAAGGTTGTTCTCTTTCAAAAGATTGTATTTTTTCAATAATTTTCAAGCTTTTGAGCAAGTTCCAAATTTAATGTTTGAACTTCAAAACAACCATGGCAATAGGAACTAGAGCTATCATCTAATTGAGTGTCCGATTGTACCTCAAGGGAGTTATTCCCTTGGACCATGAGGCAACGCTCTTCGGACTTTTCTCTCTTAGATCTCCTCATCTTGTTGATAATCCTTGGAAGCTCGGGAGACGTCAATAAGCTCCAAACTACAAAAACCGAGTCATAACGATCAAACACCGGTAAAAGATGTTCATTAAGAGTTGCTCTAAGTGCTCTAAGTGCTAATGCATTAGCCTTTTTATGCTTGCTACTATTAGGGAAGGATTCCATAGTGGAGGCTTGATAAACTAGATGTCCTAGTCTTTTCAAATGGCTACTCATATTGGCCTTCCAAGCATCAAGTCTAATATGATCAAACATAGGAGGGCTATCCATGAGAGCAAACTAAATGAGTGCAAATGAACAATGCAAATGAAGATTAGCAAACCAAGATCTCACTCCTAGGTGGTTAAACCTAAATATCAGGAGCACTAACTCTGATACCAATTGAAAGATCACCTAGAGGGGGGGTGAATAGGTGATTATGCTAATCTAATGAACTCAATGCGGAATTTAAAACTTAATGCAATACACTCAAGTGCAATCAACAAATGATGCACACACAACCAAGCCAAGCAATTATGAATGCACAATATGAATAGTTGCAAGGCACAAAGTAAAGAGAGAGATAGAGAGAGTCAATGGATCAAGCACAAACAACAAGATATGTTACGAGGTTCAAGCACCCAGCTCTACATCCCCGCCTTCGACACACGAAGGATTTCTAATCCACTAGCAAGTCCACAAAGAACTCTCACAAGGAGTACCCAACTCCTCTCTTTACAACTACAACCTCCTCCTTGAGGCAAGCTCCAATCCAACAAAACAATCACCTCACAACCGAGGGATTAGCACAAAGCAAACACAAGGATCACCTCACAACTTGACAATGATGTGAGCTAGAGGTGTGCTGTTAACTTATCTCCACAAGAATTTCATTTTCATTGGGAAAATTAAAGATACCACTGTCAGGTGTATTGTTGAACTTAACAGGTAATGTTGGAGGTATAATTTTGAACTTAATACTGGTCATCTCGACTTCGATACGGAAGTTTGATATAAAGTCATTACCATAGGTATACTATTGAACTTAACAATGAACCGGTTGTTAGAGGTGTGATGTTAAACTTAGCATCGCTCATTTCAGCTTCGATATGGAAGCCTGAAGAAAGTGACTGTCAGAGGTTTAATGTTGAACTTGGCAGGAACTTGATCACTGTTAGAGGTGTGCTATTAAACTTAACAGTAATTTGTCAGAAGTATAATGTTAGCATGGCAAGAGTTGATTTGTGATATGAGCAATTTTAAGGACCTACCATTCTATTGAGGAGAATTAGCAAGTGAAGTTTGGGTTGCCGGAGGTGTAGTGTTAACTTGACAATTTTTAAGACTTGTAACTCCATGTAGGGAGAGACAAGTGAAAGTTCGTGCTCGCTGGAGAGCATTGAAACTTTTTCACTGTTAAAGCTATATTAAATATAATAGTTATCGAGTTTGTGAACCTACCACCCCATGGGAGGGAATTTGCAACGGATTTTGGTGGAGAATTAGAATAAATTATTAGAGGTATAATATTAACTTGACGAACCCCACGAACTCTATTGGGGATTAAGAAAAACGATTTGTCAGAGGTTTACTGTTAACGTGACAAGTCTGTGCTCATTTCGTCAGGAAAATGGACGCAGGTATTTTCGTGGTCCTACCGTTCCGTAGGAGGGAATTGGTAAGGAATTTTGGAGGGAAGACATGACCAAGTCCCTTAGGATTTTTAGCAAGCTATCAATAGATTTGGTATGTCTTTACCAACTACCTTTGAGTTGGGCTAGCCATGCTATTCCCCTCAGCATGATGAGTTGTCGAGAATTTATGTTGAACTTAAAGGCCAACATTTTCCTCTATCCTTAGCCGTCAGAGGCGTCAAATGTTCATAGATAAACTAGAGGAAGAGTAACAAAGATAAAATCGAAGTTTCACACTTTGTCTTTTCTTCAATGTTTACATCATACATCATGATGTAACCAATATTCGGTCGGCTCGGTAATGATCGACTATAATGTGATCCATCGTCCAAAGCTTCTACCTCCTGGAGTTGCGTCGATGCTTCTCCTCATTTGTCATATTTGTTGTCAAGGTAACGCATAGAGATGTGATCTGAATTTCTAGTGGGAGTATGGCCTCATACCCGTATACCATAGAGAACGGTGTAGCTTTCGTTGGGGTTCTTACTGTTGTACGATAAGTCCATAAGCATTCACCTAACTTATCATCCCAGTCGAATTGTCTCTTCGAGATGAATTTTTTGAGAAGTTTTCCAATGGTCTTATTGAAAGCTTCTGCAAGGCCATTAGCGGTTAGATAGTATGTCGTTGAAGACACACCCTGTATCCTGAACTTGTTGCATAATCTTTAGAATGCTTGGCTGACGAACTGAGGCGCATTATCATGTACAATCCATTGTGGCATGCCAAGTGGTAGACCATGTAATATTTCATGAACTTGATCACGTCAGATGTCTTTACCTCCCTCAAGGGGATAGCTTCCACCCATTTAGAAAAGTAATCGGTTATGACTAAGATAACCGGTGTTCTTTGGATGAAGGTGGGTTGATAAGACTAACAATATTCCTTCCCCACATTTCGAATGTCCAGAAAGAAGTTGTAGGGCAAAGATGTTCTGGTGCCTGGTGAATGAAGTTACCATGGATCTGACAGGCGTGGCATCGCTTAGCATAAGCAATGGCATCCAGAATCATCTTTAGCCAATAATATCCTAGTCTTCGAAGTCGATCCCCAAGTTTTGGATCAGGTTGGTGAGCTCCGTACATACCGTCATGTGCCTCTTTGAGTGCTTCCTGTGCGTCTTTATGTGATAGGTAGCGGAAGAGGATTCCATTATGCGAATGACAATACAATATTTTTGTGATCGCATTGTAGTAGAATTTAGGGGTTTTCTTTCTAATGGCAGCTGCCTCTTTAGAGTCATCGGGCAGTATGCCGTACAAGGCATAGTCGATGTATGAGAATCGCCAATCCCTGAGCTTCATACCTGCTGAAGTCCCTAGAGCTTTTTTGACTTGAAGGTTTTTTGTTAGAATTTGATCATCTTCCAGGACGAATCTTGGACAGTACAGATTATGGCTGTAGACGAGTATTTTCTCTGCCACTTTGGTTAGAAGGGCCAAGGAAGCGGCGAGAGATGACAGTGCATCTGCATGTGTATTTTGCTAGAGAGGTAATAGTCAATGTAGAAGCTTCTGAATCTCTCCGCCATGTGAATGGTTGCATTGTGATAGGATACTAAGTTTTCATATCTGATTTCGTATTCCCCGCGAACCTGATAACAATGCGCTTTGAATCACTGTACGCTTTGAGATTTTTAACGCCAATCTCATTGACGATTTGCATCCCGATCAAGAGAGCATTGTATTCTGCTATATTGTTAAAACACGACTCAGTTAATGAGAATGCACGAGGGGTAACATAGTTCTGTGGGGGAGACAAGTACTACCCTCACTCCTGCTATGATATTTCCTCGAGAACCCATTTTTGATGCGCCATCGAAGAAGAGTTGCCACACCTATTCTTCGAAAGATGTCTGGGTCAAGCAAACTTCAGCGACCTCATCTGGGAGATCTTAATAAAGTTTGGTCGTTCTTAGATCTAGATGCTCAGCCAAGATGTTTGCCACTATCTGTCCCTTCACAGCTTTTTGTGGCAGGAATTGCATCTCATTTGGGAGAGCAATATGGTCCATTTTGCCAATTGACCATTTAACGATGATGGCTTCGTTATAAGCAATCTTAAAGGATTGACGTTTAATATGACGTGTATAGTTTGGCCCACCAGGTAGTGTCGCATCTTCTGGAGACGGCGAACATTAACACCAAACATTCCTTTTCGATTGGGTTGTATCGATGTTCAGCTCTGATCATTGTTCTACTCAGGCAATAGATTGACTGCCATGTCTCTGATCATTATTCTGGGCTAGCAAAGTTCCTAGAGAATGATCCATAGTTTGAACATATATCAGAAAAGGTTTTCCTAACACCGGAACTGTAAGGACAGGTGGATGCGTGAGGTACCGCTTGATTTCCTCGAACACTTGTTGGCAAGCATTGTCCCAGATGAATGAAATACCCTTCTTCATCAATTTGGTGAAGGGTTGGCATCGTCCTGAGAGATTTGAGTTCTCCAGATATAGGCTAGTCGCCCTTGCAATCCTCTAAGCTCTCTAAGATTCCTTAGAGGTTGCATCTCCTGGACGGCGCAAACTTTCTCTGTGTCGAGGTGATTCTTTTGGATGTTACGACAAACCCAAAGAATTTACCGCTGGCTACCCCTATGAAGGATTTGGTGGAATTCATCTTCATTTGATACACCTGCATGATATCAAATACTGTTTTCAGATCTGCTATGTGATCATCTTTGCACGGGTTTTCATTGCAATATTGTCTACGTAGTATTCCATTGTTTTGCGTATATGCTCATGAAAAGTTGCATTCATAACTCTCTGGTATGTCACTCCCACATTCTTCAGTCCGAAGGGCATGAAAATATAGCAATACACCCCTAGTGGTGTCCTGAGAGATGTATGCTTCTCGTCATCAGGGTACATCTTAATTTGATTGTATCGAGAGAATCTGTCCATGAAGGACATCCGTTCAAACCCACACGTGTTGTCGATCATGAGATCCGCGATTGGAATGGGGAACTCATCTTTAGGACACGCCTCATTTAGATCTCAAAAAATTGATGCAAACTCAGATCTTCCCATTCTTCTTGGTGACAGGGACGATATTAGCCACCCAATCAGGGTGTTGTTCTTCCCTGATGAAATCGGAGTTTATAAGCTTCTTGACTTCCGACTAGATCGCTTCTATTATCTCTGGGTGGAATCGTCGTTGCTGTTGCTTGACGGGACTCGCGTCAGGATTGATGTTAAGGCGATGCATAGCCACCTGAGGGTCAAGCCCGTGCATATCTTCATAGCTCCAGATGAAAACATCTATATATTCTTGCACGAGAGGTATTAGATCTTCCTTCTTGGGCGCTGATAAGCTTTTGCTTATAAAGATGGGCTTAGGATTAGTTTCATCTCCCAGATTAGCCTGGGTTACCTTATCCTCTGTAGATGTTTCGCGTTATTCAAAGAAAATATTTCAGAGAGTATTTAGGTGTTTGATCCAAGGATCTATATTTGACTGGATCATTTGTTCATTTCTGTCTTTCGGGTGGCTTGTTGAAACCATGTTTACCGAAAGGTCTTTGAAGATGTTACTGATACTGACATCTGACTCCCACGATGACGTGCCTGATAAGTGATTATGATATAATAACCCTTCAAACTTAAAGGCTGACGGCGTTGGAGTTGACGCATAGCCCAATCCTCTGTGAGTTCGATGATAATAATTAAGGGCTTTACCTTTTGGAAAGAAGGATCGAAGCAGTGTTCTCCTTTCTTCGCCGAAGTTCAAGCCAAGATTACTTATTCGGTCATACCCCATGTTCTCCATCATTCTGAGTACATTTGACTCATAATGAGAGAATTGAGAAAGTTCAGTCTCGCTTTTCATGTCTTGACAAGTCGTTGGTTTGAACTTGACTCTTCCAAAAGGATCAATTTTTGGCCTTTGTATCTTGCTGGGACCTCGAAGAAGGATCCTTGCGCATTAGTAAGGCTTTGATATGTCGTGAGAGATGTCTCACTAGTACATGCAATGATGTCAGGGCATTTATTGCCAACCATGAGCCATCATCTATATCGGTTCTAGTATCTGATGGTACGGAATCGGAAGTAAATATAGAAAAATAAGCTAAATCTAACTCTTCATTAATATACCACTCGCCGACATCATTGGCAGTGTTATTACATCGAGCTTATTAATACTCGTTACAAGTGGATTCAGCTCCCAAAGGCATTCTTCTTCTGCCTCCGATTCGACATCAGCTTCGTTGCAAGAGTCTAGTCCTCAGGCTGGGGATTCTTATCTGTCTCCAAAGAATCCTGGTACAAGAGGGAGTCTGTAAAGTAGTTCTCTACTCCCTTGAACGGATGCCTTTCGGCAACCATTGTTCGGACTTTTCAATCTTCGTCAACATACTTCATGATTTGATAGAAAGTAGAGGGGACAATTGACTTGCGATGAATCCATGGTCGTCCGAGTAGTAAATTATACAGGTGTCAGCGTTAATAACATAGCACGTAACCTCAGATCTTAGGTCCCTGATCTGGCATTTTAATCTTTCCTACTAGGTGCATACCATTGGCGTTGAAGCCATAAATGGTAGTTTGGGTGGTGCTCAATCGATGAGTGAGGATTCCCACGTGCTGCATGACTTGGCGGGGCATGATGCTCAATGCGGATCCTGGATCCACCTGAATGCGGCTCACTTCAGATGATCCAATATACCCTGTAAAGTACATGGGCCTATCATGTTTCCCCTTAGCTTGCATGTCATCTGAAGTGAAGGTTATGTAGGGTACATGTTGCGATACATGGAGACAGTTTTCTTCATCTTTCTCCTCTGGTTTAGCTAGAATCCGGGCCATAAAGACCTCAGCATCGGCTAAAGCTTCTCTCAGAACTTCTCTTGTTGACTTAGACAGTTTCAGGAGCTCATAGAGGGTAATCCTGGCTGGGTTGTTGGCCAATTCGGCCAAGACATTAAAGTGATAAGGTCTCAAAGATCCTTCTATTTTGTTCTTTGGGAGAGCCTTCGCGTACCGAAGCTCCTTTTGCTTCTCCACAGGTTGCTTCGTGGATTGCTTGGTTGGCTCTAGGGAAGGTTTAGGCGGATTTGCCATCATTTCGTCATAGTTTTTCAAGTACGACTAACCTGAACGAGTCCCTGCTATGAGCGGTGCATTCAGTTCTGCAGCAAGGATGATTGTTTCCTCCTCTGAATCAGTTTGCGTGGGACATCAGTTTCTGCTTCCCGGGAGGAAGCACACACCACATTGAAAGGTGAAACTTTTGCTTTGCCCTGGACTTCCTATTGGTAACAGTAGTCCACTGCTAGCCTTCCACGAGATCGAGATGAACCAACATGATCTCTCCTTGAGGAGTAAGAATAGGTACGAGACCTTTCTCGCGCTGGTGGTATGGATCTGTATTGACTACTCTAAGTTCTCCTTTCGGAATGGGAACTACTCCGGCTAGCATTAGAGGCTATACCCCAAATTGTAGGAATGATGTCATGTTGGCTTTTACTTTCTTCTGCTCCAGGCGGAGCTTGAGTACTTCCGCATCAACCAAAGCTTGGAGAATATCTTTTTGAAAATGTAACAGCTTTTGGTAGGGTGCCCCAGCATCCTGTGATACAAGCAGTAATTGGGGTTGTCGGTCTTACTTACCTCCTCAGAACATCTAACTTCAGGAAGCTTCAGTCTGTTGCTCTTATTGAGTAATTTGGAGAACGAATAGTATGCTCATTTTTGAAGGAGTACTGCCTGTTGGCGCGTGGCTGGCTTAAAGAGCTACCCCCCTCTAGCTGGTTGGGGTTTAGAGGGAGACTTCATCTCTGTCGCCAGTGTATCCTTTCTTTTAGCTTGGAAAGACAGTTCTGGTGTGTGCCTTGTTAACTTTTCGGGTCTGGACTTGTTTTCTTCTGCCTTAATGCTGGTGACAATCTCTTCTGCCTGTTCACTTTGCTGACCAACTGCTTTCAGGTACGACTTTCAGCTACTCCTATCTGAGTTAAGAGTGAGGTTTGCAAATTGTTACGACATGTTTCCACTAAGGTGGCCTGGGTCATACCGCTAGGATATCAGAGTGTAATATTCTGAAATCTCTCTACAAATGCTTTAACTGGCTCTCCTTTCCGTTGCCTCATTGCCAGAAGAGTTGGCATGGTAATCTCCGAATCATCTTCGAAGAAACAGGTGAGGAAAAGCTTCTCCAGATCACCCCAGTTCTTGATAGAGCCTTCTGGGAGCTTCATGAACCATGCAAAAGTAATCCCTTTAAGGGTGCCAATGAACAGATGTACCAGGATGGCATCATTTGATACTACATTTCCGGTCTGGGACTTAAAGTAGTATATGTGCTGGTTCGGTGACACTTTGCCGTCGAAGGCCTGTAGGGTCAGAGCTTTGAATTTAGGAGGGTACGGGATAAGATCCCACTCAGCCGGGTACGACGGGACCACTCCTACTTCTTGAAGGCCTTTTCGGTTGGCGAGGACCTCAAGGCGTTGCTCCAGTTTGCTCATCCTTTTAGAATGAGTACTCCTGTTCTCTTAATTAACCTCCTCTTCAGATAGAGGCTTGGATGGCTCAGAGTTGGAATGCTCTTCATCCTCTGTATGTATAGAAGATGAGCTCTCCCCTTCCTTACGTCTGCCCTTGGTCTTCTTGTGGAGTTCGGCTTTTTCTTCTTGTCCTCAAGTAATTGCGAAAGCATCTTCTTGAGGGTGTCGATAGATTCTTGTTGGCATGAATCATATCGAGTTGCTCCCTCTGGACTTGGGCTTGCTGTTCAAAGCGCCTGACCATTTCTTCAGGAGTGCTTGCCATATATACAAAGGCTTCTTTCCTCTCAAAGAGTTCAAGGCCTGTGATTCTACGATGGTAGAGTATGACTCGCTTACTTTAATGTCCCAGGCTAGGGCACTGTAGTCCACTGGGGCTATTAAGGTACACTCCTTCCAGTTCGGTGTCAGACTCGTCAGAGCTGACTATTGGTTGCTTCCCCTTAATTTTATTTGACGTAGTGCTTGGACTCACCATGTTCGCAGTAACTTCAGGGTATTCTGCATCAGAGAAGGTTCTCCTCATACGGGAGCGACGCCTTTTGGCCGAGCGGGAGACTGACGTAGACGATGACCGTAGAACACAGATTGTTTGCTTACATGCGAGCTGCAGTGGCATTCAGAAAGTACTGCTGTGATGAGCCATTCACAACAGCATTGTGGAGTGATGATGAACACTCCTCTTCTTGGTTAAGTAGCCCCTTAGACCCGTTGGAGGGAGATCGAAGAGACCAGCCTCGAGTCTCTGAGGATGAGAACTTTTCAGCTCCCTTCTGATCTTAGCCGTCGGAGAGCGAATGTTAGCATTGCATCGCAACTCCGAGATACAAGTCTCAGGGGCGCAGGGTTTAGAGAGGAGGAGCTCAAAATCTGTGGAACAGACGCGGCTCTTGCGTTTTGGCTTGGGACGCGGGTCTTGTGCCTCTATTGAGAAGAGATGCAAACCTCGCGTTGCTGATTGTTTCGCTTGCCTGGTGACTGTAACACCCCGCTCCCGGAATACGTACTTAGTTGCGTATTCAGATTTTTCGATCGTATTTTTCGATTTACTTCTTGTATTTGTTTTGTATTATGAATTCTTTATATGATAGTTTTGTATTGGATTTGGATTCGTGGATTCGGAGTCAACCTTAGTTTGAACCGAAGGCCCGATCCCAGAGTATTGCTCGGTTTTGACATTCTGATATTCCGATTTGACCGATTTCAGTTTTAAACATCGTTTTCCAATATTCTGGATTTTATATGATTTTCTGGAATTTTCCTGAATTAAGTTGTAAATCTTCAAAACCGGTGTTGGCCAGTACCGTTGACCGATTTCCAGATTTTTAATTTACAAACCGATTGGAATTTCTAGAAGGGCCTTTAGACATTATTTCTTAGAATTGTATTTCCTATCTAAATACTTTTCCTGAGGATTTTATGAATTTATGAAAATTCCACCGGTGTCGGTATCGACCGGTATCGCCGGAAGATTCCAGGATTTTTATTTTGAAAACTACTTTATATTTTTCGAATCCGATTTCACCAAACATCTTAGAATAATATTTGCTATTTTTGAGGATTTTTCGGAAGGATTCTGGAATTGTCGATTTTCGCGGCCATATTATAATATTATTATATTTTTTCCAATCTTTCTTTTCTTTCTTTCTTTCCTTTCTTTTCTCCCACCAACCGCAGCCCACTCCCCTCCACGTGGGCCCGGTCACCTCCCCATCACATCCCCATCACCATCACACACTCTCTCTCCTTCTTTCTCTTTTTCTTTTCTTTTTCCTTTCTTTTCCTTCATTCTCTTCTTCTTCTTCTTCTTCTCCTCCTCCAAGAGAGGCCAACCCAACCGATTCCCCCTCACCGCCGGCGCTCCGGCCAAGTCGCCGGCGAGGACCCCATCTTCGGTGGCCGAGCCTCCTCACCACCATCACCAACCACCACCTCCATCTCACTCCTCCTCAAAATCATCAAACCCATCTCCTCCTTTCCCTCTTCTCTTTGGGGTGGCCGGAGCCACCCCTGGTTTTGGGCGCCGCCGGCGGAGGCCGGCGGCCGCGGGCAGCCAGGCGCCGCCACCTGGGCCCCTGTGCTGGCCGGAGAGGGGGGGCAAACCCCCTCCCTTTTTCTCTCTGTTGAGGGGGGCAACAGCCCCCCTCTTTCCTTGCTGGAGGGGGGCAACGGCCCCCTCCTGTGCTCTGTTGAGGGGGCAGCCGCCCCCTCCTCTTCTGCCGGTGGCCGGCGCCGCCCGGCGCCGCCACCTGGCCGGCGGCCAGGCCGGGCGCCCCCAAGGGGGCGCTGTGCGTGGGATCCAGAGGGGGCAGCAGCCCCCTTCTCTTGTTTACTCCCCTGGATCTCTCTCTCTCTCTCTTGGACTCTCTCACTCTCTCTCCTGAGTCTCTCTCTCTCCCTTGGATCTCTCTCTCTCCTGTCCTCTCTCTCTCTCTCCTTAACTCCATGTCTCTCTCTCGGTGATTTGCCGACGCGGATCTCACCCCCGCGTGCGGGCGACCTCTTTCTAACGCGGCCTTCGCGTTACTGTTTCGTCACGACGCGGGGCTAATAACCGCGTCTGTGATCCCCTCGTGCTAACGCGACGCGGACCCAACGACCGCGTCTGCGTTCTCCTCGCGTCCTGATTTGAACGCGGATCTCAACCCCGCGTTTGTGGTATCTTCGCAGCGCGACTCCCGCGTCTGTGATTCCCGCGTCTGCTCTTTCCCGCGTCTGTTATTCCTGCGACGCGACTCCCGCGTCTGTGTCCCCCGCGTCTCACTTTCTAAGCTCGCGTCTCCCCGTGACTCTTTCTCTCTCCTCTTCACTTTCTCTCTCCTCATAAATATATATTATTTTATGGCGCGTGCGCGAGTTCCATGGATTCCAGACTTTCGGCTTTTCGGTGATTTAGGTGAGTGATCTCGCTATCCTCTTGCCTTACTATTTTCGTGGTTATGCGAGTGTTCTCGCTCTCGCCTCCATTTGGGTTTCCCCGCTTCGTCGGGTCGACATGTATTTTATTCCCTGTTTCATGTATCATGTATTGGGCTGAGTCCCTGTATCTGTGTATGGCCGAGTGCCAATGTCTGGACATGTATTATTCTTGTTTGTGTGGTACTAACATTGCAGGTACTCTTGTACCGCCTCCGGGTTATGCTCACTCCTAGGCTGGCTACCCAATGGCTTAAAGCCGCACCCTTATTGGTTTCGTGGTAGCTACTAAGAGTGCTCCTAAACCCCGAGCGTACTTTAGCCTCCGGGCTTCCGCCCACTTCCTCATAAGAGGAGTGCGCTTAGACCAACAGGTCTTCTTGCTCCGCCTGGTAGGCACGCTTAGCGCTCAGCGCTTTAACACTAGACTCGTCTAGGCGAGATGCTGCCGGACTTTCCACTCGCAGTTTAGCCGAGTCGTCCCGGTAACCTCGCTAAGCGCTTTAGTGTTAAACACTGATTGCTGTCCATGCTTCCAGCTTGCTTAGCTCCGCAACTACTTTACCACTTGCCATGCTATATGCGATACCCGATACCAGTTCACTGACTCATGTTATACCACCTGTCCCCGGTTAATCCTGAATGGAACTAAGTGCCACACGGAACAAAGTGCCACATCACACACGTGGTGGGGGCCACCTCTTGAATCTGTGGGGGCCACCTCTAGAATCCATTCCCCTCAGAACAAAGTGCCACATGGAACAAAGTGCCACATCACACATATGGTGGGGGCCACCTCTTGAATCTGTAGGGCCATCTCCTGCCTGTACCTGACCTGTTATCCTGAATTCTATACAGTGACTTGTACTCCTGAACTCCTGATCATGTCCTGCTCCTGTTATTCCCGGGAATTGATACTTGCTTGATAAATTATAATAATACAACTTGCACCTGGTTTGGGGGAAACTGATGGGCCCTGATTAATCATGTTCATGGTGGCACTATCGAGTCACGCGTGGCCAAATACTTGGGGATCTCCTGGCGGCCACCAGGGATTCCGTGGGGTGTGCTGGCACCCCTACTCCTGATTTTCATGCCGGGTATGCACACGCCCTAGGCCTATTTCTAAGGGATCTGCGATACTCTATTCCTGTTCGGGCGACCATAAGTCCCAGTACCTAGCGGTACGTTCCGGTTCAGCACCGGATACTCCTGAACCGTTGTCCCGGGCATGTACGGGGCCCATCCAGAACATGATTCATCGCACTTTATCAGTTTCCAAATAAATGGCTATATAAGTTGTGAGTGGAAGTATGTGGAATGGGACACATACTGAAGCTTGGAACTTAGGCGGCCCCAATAATAATAATAATAAGCTATGTGAATCTGTTGTGTTGTTTTGTAACTCGGATCGTATGCGCTTGGATTACGGTGACATGAGATAAAGGTATATAGATGAGGGTTTCCTTGTTTGGATTATTCCTTCGATGTACTAGTCTCATGGAGCCTAACCTAAGTGTTTACGATTGGTTATGCTCGTAATCGGCTTCTATCGGTTTTATCGGTTTTATCGGTTTTTATCGGTTTTATGTTAGTTTAGGAGATATCTAGTGGTGCCTGATATAATTCCTGTTGTGACTCTTGTGACTCTTGTTATTCCTGTGATTCCAGTTATGGACTCCTGTTATGCTTGTTATATACTCCTGTTATGACCGTTGTGTGAATTGCCACAAATGCTTTCATCAGGTTCTATATCAGATTTCCAGTTTGATGATTATGTTATACCTGTTCATGCCTGCTATACCTGTATATACACTTGTGCTCATCCTTGCTCGCCACTTGGCTTTTGCTTCACCACTCGCCTGGGGAGTTTCATCTGACTCTCCTGGATCCTCATGTCCAGGTCATGGAGCTTGGAGCGTGTGGATTCTCCTAGTTGCTGATCAGAGTGGCGCAGCGGTAGCGTAGATCTCCAGCAGACCGTTCGGAGCACTATCCTTCCAGGCCCCCCTGTGTGCCTCTCGAGTTTTCCTTTTGTAAACTCGTGAGTGCCTGTGTACTGTTCATACTTGTACATCTCCTTGTAATCTCGCAATTGCGCATATCAGTGATGTAATATTCATGTAATATTGGATCACCTCTGGTGATAACTCTGTAATTGTACTCATGTGTTGGAATGTATAATGCACCACTTGCTTCCGCTCTCTGATTCTTGCCTGTACTGATGCTTAGCGTATATACGTGAGGGTATTCCTGACCTGCGTATATACGTTGCAGTAACGTCTCCGTACCCGCCAGGATCGGGGCGTTACAGTGACAATTAAGAAACACGGAGTTCATAAGACTCGTGTTCTGACGTAGAGACGCGGGTCTCGTATCTTTGAGAAGAGACGCGACCTCGCGTTGTTGAACATCGCGTCTGTGACATAGGGTCTCAGAAACGTGAGCCTCTTCAGCTCTGTGTTTTGGTATCGAGACGTAGACTTCACGCGTCTGATGCAGTTTAGAAGGGACGCGAGCTTGAGTCTCGCGTCCTATATCTGCTGGACAGATGGTTTTTCTGGCTTCTTCTATCTGTTGTCGATGTGCGCGATGCCTTTGTCGGCGTTCAGCATTCCGTTTACGCTTCATGGGTTGTTGGGAACCCCTGGTAACCTGGAGCTACAGAATGTTGAGAGAGGGGCGTAGCAAATTGGCCTTCAATGACGTTGGCCTCGCGGATCTCGTGGAAGACGTTGACGCGGATCATGTAAGCAACGCGGCCAGAAATGGCCCTGTTTGCACAGGCCATCTTTGGGGAAGTCTCTGAAGAGACTTGGGAGCGGATCTCTGAGGAGATCCTGGGGTATTGCCGCGCTACTCTGGGGCTCTTGGAGCCAAAAGAGAGGAACTCCTCATATTTTTCCTGGTCGAACTCCACGACAGGTGACTCGATCGTTTTTCCCATGAAGGTGATGTCACCTTGCGCCACAACTTACTCATCGGTGGAGAAAGTAGTCCCCAGCGGAGTCGCCATCTCTTGTACTGGTAGAGAATTTGAAAATATCGCAAAATTTTTTTGAATCAATAAAAGATTACAACAATTCCAAAAAATTTCAATTATAAGAGAGAGAAGATTTTCAAGCTCAAATCTCCTCTTTGTTTAATGTTAGGTTGTTGGTGTAGCGGTGAAAAGTGATTCTTTCTTTTTATTAACAGGGTGAACGTCAAGCTCTTCTGAAAATCTTCTCCTCGAATCACAGATGGAGTAGCACAGCTCCTATCAATGAAATCTCAGAGAGACTTGGCAATAACTTGAACTCAGCAAGTTGGTAGAAGAGTTTAACTCTTTATAAATATTCCTCAGCTGAAAAAATTCCACCCCCTCTTCAATAACAAACCGAGCTATTTATAGGATTTTCAGGGGTAAAACATGTCTCCTAAAAACCCTCGATGATGGGGGGTTAACTCCCCTCATTACGTAGGCCGTGCTTGACCCAGTAATGGGGGTAGTTATAACTGAGATGCAGGGATCCTCTGCAGTTGGAACGCGGGCTTGAGCCCTGCGTTTAGCCGTTGAGGTAACGCTGGGCACGGGTCTTGAGCTTTGCGTTTGGGCACTGCGGTGGTGTTGAAACCCGAGCCTCTGACTCTGTGTATCCTTATTGACGTGGTATTAGATGCGCGCCTCGAGCTTCGCGTTTGCGATGCGGGTTTCAAGTTTTGACGCGGGCTTTAAGCTTTGTGCCTGAGCACTGAAGTGGTACTGAGACGTAGGTTTTGAGCTCTGCATCTTGGCATTGTAGTTTTATTGAGACGCGGGCTTTGAGCCCTGCATTTTGCCTTTGCACAAGTGACTTTGATTAGCCTCGCGTCTGAAGCATGAACTCTTATCTGATGACCTGTCGTCAGTGATTTTTAGACAGTCTGCAGCATGCATCAGGCACAGGCGGCCCCTAGTAATTAAAAACAATTGCAAAAGATGCACATGCGCATGCCCTGCGTGCATTGCATGCAGGCGCGCATGCAATGTGTTGCATGCAGGTGCGTGCAGCATGCGCTTGCATGGCCCCTGCGCATACAGGGGTCGGTGTGGGCCCCCTCCTCCAGGGGTGTGCAGCAGTCGCCGGTCATCATGGGCCGGCGCTACAGTGGAAAAACGCATAAAAAAATTATTAATCATTTTGGGTTTCCTAATCAAGTGAGATTATGAGATTGATTAAGATTAAAAAAATTTATAGATATATTTTTAATCTAATAAGGAAACCTAATTCAAATTAATCTCATGTTAAGAAATTTTGGAGTAGAATTCTAATCAAATAAAGAGAGCTAATCCCAATTAATCTCATATTAATCTGATCGAGTTTTATTCAGTTTACTAAACCCGACCCATTGAATAAACCCATAACTTAACAATTGTTGGTCGGGTCTGATCCTGACCTGATAAGCACTGCAGACTCGTTTTGCTAATAGAAACTTCAATTAGTCATTACGGGCTCATTCGATCTCTATTTTGGGCATGTAAATAGCCGTTTCGAAGCTCTTGATGAGCATTACAGTATTATAAGAACTATACATGACAAAATAATAGTTAGTTGACATAAAAAGGCAATTAATTATTTATTTACCATGGTAATATGTATCCTTGCATGCTTCCGCTTCATCAATATTATACTGCTTATATTGTTCTAGTATGATGAATGTTGATGCTTAATATAGTTGATAACACACAGATAAAAAAATATATACATGTTCAAATTAAAAAATTGTAAAAGAGCTTATTTAATTGCATATATAGTTCCTGCGGATAATAGCCAGCCCAAAGAAGACTATTATTTGGCTGAATTATGTACGGTGTCAGATACTTAATGTGAGTAATACAAGTGGGAGAACCTTAGTATGTAGTAATCGGCCCAAAGGAAGGTTGTCACACTATAAGCCCATATTGCATTACCCTCATCAACTAGTCCGATGGCGGAATAAGAATTCAGATGCATAGATTTGTATGGCCCATGCATTTAGCAATCGTCCGAAAGGAAGGTTGTTATTATGCCCGGGTCATTACATATATTATATGATCGATATAGATAATTTAAACTTTGAGACCAATCCTATAAAGGGACAGTCGAGCCAAAGGAAAGCTGTTCTCTTACATAAGACCTAGATTTTAGGATATTTATATTAGGTCAGTACAGTGTTGGCATAAAGAGACACAAAAGTTTGGTCAGCAGTCTATTAGTTAACCTAGTTGCATTTTCTGAAGTTCATTTTTTTATGGTTATTACAGTAGAATTTTGTTAATGCAATATTTATGTTAAATTGATGAGAAATTGTATGCTTATATAGTCTAAATTGAATGGTGCAAATTTTAAGCAATGGTAAAATCATATAAAAGATTGTTCTTGAATTCATGGACCTAAACTACATCTTAAAGATTGATGGTCTCTACTATCACTAATAAAAATTCAGTTAAAGAAATGATCAATTATGATAAGTGGGAGAAGTCCAATAGGATGTGTCTACTGGTCATAAAATATTCTATTCCTATAACTATTAGGGGTTCTATGTCTGATAAAGGTAGCGCTAAGAGTTTTCCAGCTGAAGCAGCTGACTGGTTTATTAAATCAGATAAAGTTGAGGTCAGCACGCATCTTAGCAAGCGGATAAATATGTGCTAGAATGGTAAAGAAAACATAAGAGAGTACGTTATGAAAATGTCCAATCATATTTCTAAACTAAAGGCAATAAAATTGAAACTCTCTGAAGAGATTCTAGTGAGCTTCATTCTAATCTCTTATAAATTATAACCCTTTTCAAGATTATTTATAATACTCAAAGAGAAAAGTGAACTCTCACTGAGCTCATTTGTCACTGTGTTTGAAAAGAAAAGAAATTGAAATAAGAAAGACTGAAAATGCTGACTTAGCATCCAAGATAATACTGCTAATAAGCAAAAGAAAAGTGTAACTAAAGGGAGGAATATAAACACCACTACAGTAACTGATCCTAAGTGATAAAAGTGAAGGATAAAAAGCCTAAGGTCATTACATACTTCTTCTGCAAAAAAGTAAGCCACCTCAAGAAGGATTGCATAAAGTATCAGAAAAAGCTATTTAGCTAGTATATCTCATATTTATATTTTTTCTAGTATTAATTTAGTTTTAGTGTCACTTCATATATGGTAGATAGATAATTCATATAAGCGATTCAATGCGAAACTTTCAAACCCAAAGGAGACACAACCCAGCTAAGCGATACGTGTATATGGGTGATGGAATAACGTTGCAGTTGAAGCTGTTGGAGTTTGTAGGCTTATATTAGATTCTAGTTTTTTGTTTCAGATTTGGATGAGACTTTATATGTACCGTCATTTTAGGTGAAATTGTATTTCTATATCATTGTTAGACAGATCTAGTTATATTGTCACTCTTGGTAATGAAATGCTTAGTCTACTTTTCAAATCTAAAGTTGTTGGTACTGGAATTCTGATTGGTGACTATATAAATTAAAACTTCATGCTTTATATCCTGAATCTTTATATGTGAATAGCCTAGGTACTAAGCGAACATTAATTTAAAAAAAAAACATTAGAAAGTTTGGTGCTAAACAAAGTTCAGAATCTTAGATTGGTGTATATAGACATTTGTGGCCCATTTCCTACAGCTTCTTAAAATGACTACAATACCTCATCACTTTTACATATGATTACTCTCGTTATGAGTACCTATACTTGTTACATGAGAAATCCCAATCAATGGACATATTTTAAAATCTATAAAGCTGAAGTTGAAAATCAACTGAATAGAAAAATTAAAGTCATTATATTTGATTGTGGTGGTGGGTACTACGCTAGATATGATGATCAGGTAGATGTCCATAACTATTAGCCATTTTCTGGAAGAGTGTGGCATTGTTGCTTATATAGGCTGTCTAAAAATCGCTGAAGACAAGTCATCAAAAAGCAGAATCCAAACTTCAGACGCAGGGCTAATCATAGCCACTACAACAGCACCAAGACGGAAGGGTCGAAACCCGCGTCTCATCCTTGCTGCAGTAGCATTACTAAGTATCAAGACGCGAGGGTCGAAACCCGCGTCTTAGCATCACTGCAGTAGCATCACTACAGTACCATGATGCGAGGGTCAAAACCCGCGTCTCTACTTTACCATAATGACTAAGACGCAGAGCCCAGAGCCCGCGTCTCACACAAAGCTTGACGCAGAACTTGAAGTTACATTTCAATCAAAGGCAAAGTTCAAGCGTTACCTCAATGGTTAAACGCGAGGCTCGAAGTCCGCATTTCAACTACAGAGGAACCCTGCGCCTCGGTTATAACTATCTTCATTACTGGGTCAATTACTGCCCACGTAATAAGGAGTTAACCCCCATTATGGAGTGTTTTTAGGGGACACTTTTACCCCCTGAAACCTCTATAAATAGCCCAGTTTGCTATGGAAGAGAGGTCAGAAAAAAATCTGGTCAGAAGAACTTCGGTTGTAAGCCGTAGAAGGACCAAGATCTCCAGCTAAAAGAAAGAGAGAGTTCAACTCTTCTAATAACTTGCTGCGTACAAGTTTATTCTTGCCTAAGGTCTCTTTGAGATTCTTTTTGGATAGAAGCTGTGTTACTTCGTTCACCATCCAAAGAGAAGATTCCCAAGAAGTCTTAACGTTCACCCGGTTAACGGAAAACAAGATTCACTTTCCATCGTCACATCAAGAACCCGACATTAAACAAAGGAAAATTTTGAGCTTGAATATCTCTCCTCTCTTGTAAAAGGATTATTGATCCGATGTAATTTTCTTTACCATCAAATAAAGAATTTACACTTCGATCTTTAATTTTCCCACCAAATAAGAGATGGCGACTCCGCTGGGGATCACTTTCTCTTCTGATGAGCAAGTTGTGGCGTAAGGTGATGTCACCTACATGGGAAAAATGGTCGAATCACTTGTCGTGGAGTTCGACCAGCAAAGTATGAAGAGTTCCTCTCTTTCGGTTCTAAGATCCCTAGGGCGCGGCAGTACCGCAAGATCTCCTCGGGGACTCGCTCTCAAATCTGCTCTGAGATCCCTTCAGATGCGACTGACAAGAAGGGTGCCATTGCTAGCCACATCGCACATAACACCTGCGTCAACGTCTCCCACGAGACCCGCGAGGTTAGTGTTGCTGATGTTCAGCCCGTTCATGCCCGTCCTCTTCCTCAGTTCTAGGTTACCAGGGATTCCTAGCAATCCATACGACGTAACTGGAACGTTGAACGTCGATAGAGATGACGTGCGCGTCAATTATAGGCGCTAGAAGCTGGAGCAACCATCTGTCCAGCAGAAACACGAGGCTCAAGCCCGCGCCTCTTCTGAGTTGCGTCAGACGCACGAAGTTCGCGTATGGAGAGCAAAACGCGAAGCCCCACAGGCTTGCGTTTTTGAGACTTCAATCCCTAAACACAACATTCAACAGCGCGAGGGCTATGTTTCTTCTCAAAGACACAAGATCCGTGTCTCTACAACTAGACGCGAAATTGAGAAAGCCCGCGTGTCTCGACGGTCGCTGACCAAATGCGACAATCAGCAATGTGAGGTCCGCATCTCTGCTCAGCAGAGGCACGAGACCCACGTTTTGAAGTAAAAACGTGAGAGCTGCGCATGTCTGCACAAAGCGAGCTCCGCGTTTCTGAACCTTGCGTCTCAGATTCTTGACGTAAGGCAACTCTCAGAAGCTGAAAAGCCGTCGACAACCCAAGGTCAATTTCTTTGATCTCCTCCGATGGATCTAAGAGATTATTTGATAAGGAAAAGGAGTGTTAACCCGATCATTCCATCTTGTTGCTGTGAACGGCTCATCACGGCAATGTTCTCTAAATACCGCTGCAGCTCACATGCAAGGAAACAATTGGTATTCAGACGATTGAACTCGACCTCCCGATCAGCCAAGAGGTGTCGATCCCACAGAAGGAGAGCCTTCTCTGACGTGGAGTACCCTGAAGTCACTGCAAACATGGCAAGCAGAAGTAGGGAAAAACAGCTGGTAGTCAACTCTGACGGGTCTGACATGGAACTAGAAGGAGTGTATCGGCATACTCGCACTCGGACTGGTACGGTCACCCCTATCAACTACAGTGCCCTAGTTTAGGGCATTGAAGTAAGTGAATCACACTCCACCGTTGCAGAATCGCAGGCCTCGAACTCTTCCATAGAGATGGAAGCCTTTGCGTACATGATAAATACTCCCGAGGAGACGGCCAGGCACTTTGAATAGCAAGCCCAGGTCCAGAGGAATTAATTCGATATGATTCGCGCTCAATAAGAATCTATTGATACCCTCAAGCAGATGCTTACACAATTGCTTGAAGATAAGAGGAAGTCAACCGACAAAACTTCTTCTACGAAGTCTAAAGGCAAACGGAAAGAAGGAGAAAGCTCATCTTATGTACATATCAAGGAAAAGGAGCAATATAATTCCGAGTCGTCTAAATCCTCGTCTAAAGAGGAAGGCAGCCCGGAGAATGGGGGCATTCATTCCAAAAGAATGAGTAAATTGGAGCAGCGTCTGGAAGCCCTTATCAACGAAAAAGGCCTCCAAGAAGCAGGAGTGGTCCGGCCATATCCGGCCGAGTGGGACCTTATCCCATACCCTCTTAAATTCAAAACTCTGACCCTACAGGCTTTCGACGGCAAAGGGTCACCGAACCAACATACCTACTACTTCAAGTCTCAGACAGGAAATGTGTAGATAATGATGTCATCTTGGCACGTTTGTTCATAGGCACTCTAAAAGGGCTTGCCTTTGAATGGTTCATGAAACTCCCAGAAGGCTCCATTAAAAACTGGGGTGATTTAGAGAAGCTCCTCCTGACACGCTTCTTTGAAGATGACTCGGAGATTACAATGCCCACTCTCCTGGCCACGAAGCAGCGAAAGGGAGAGTCAGTCAAAATATTTATGTAAAGATTTTAGAATATGGCACTCCGATGTCCCAGCGGTATGACCCAGGCCACCCTGATAGAAACATGCCGCCACAATCTACAAACTTCACTCCTAGTTCAAATAGGAGTTCCTAAAAGCCGCACCTGGAAGCAATTGGTCTAGTAAGGTGAACATGCTGAAGAAATTATTGTCACGGTTAGAGCAGAAGAAAACAAACTCAGACCCGGAAAGTCGACATGGCGCATGCCAGAAACATCTTTTCAATTAAAAAGAAAAGATACATTGGCGACGGAGACAAAATTCCCCGTCAAACCTCAGCCGGTCAGGGGAGGTGGTTCTTCAAGTTAGCCACGCGCCAGTAAGCAGTATTCCTTCAAAGACGAGCATATCGATTCATTGTTCAAGTTACTCAACAAGAGCAATAGATTGAAGCTTTCTGAAGCTAGACAACCTGAAGACGGCGACAAGTCTGATAATCCTAACGACTGCTTATATCATAGGATGTTAGGGCACTCCACCAATAGCTGTTACGTCTTCAAAGACATCCTTTAAGCTCTGATCGATGCAAAAGTGCTAAAGCTCCGTCCAAAGCAGAAGAAAGTGACGGCTAATATGACATCATTTCTTCAATTTGAAAAACAGCCTCCAGCACCGTCCGGCGTAGTTCTCAACCCAAGAGGAGAACTAAGAATGATCAATATAGACCTGCATCACCAACAAGGGAAGGGTCTTATACCTATTCCCACACCGCAGGGAGAAATTATGTAGGTTCATCCTGACCTTTTGAAGGCCAACAGTGGACTACTGTTACCAACAGAAAGTCCAAAGGTAAAGCGAAAGCTTCGTCCTGTAACGTGGTGTGCGCTTCTTCCCGGGAAGCAGAAACCGATGTTCCCTCACTAACTGATTCGGAAGAGGAGACAATCGTCCTTGCCACAGAACTCAATAAACTGCTCATGGTAGAAACTCGTTCGGGTCAGTCATATTTAAAGAAATATGACGAGATGATGGCAAGCCCTCCTAAACCTACTGCAGAGCCAGCCAAGCCCTCCGCGAAGCAACCGGTGGAGAAGTAGAAAGAGCATCGATTTTTCAAGGCTCTCCGAAAGGATAACGCGGAAGGATCCACAACACCTTACCGCTTTGACATCCTGGCTTAATTGGCCAATATCCCAGCTAGAATCGCCCTTTACGAGCTCCTGGGACTATCAAAGTCAACAAGAGAAGCTCTGAGGGAAGCCCTACCTGATGCTGAGATCTTCATGGCCCAGATCCCAGCTGGAACACAGGCGGAAGATGTAGAGGATTGCCTCTATGCTTCTCAAAATGCCCCTTGCATTACCTTCACAACAGATGACATGCAGGTTAAGGGGAAGAATGATCGACCCTTGTACTTCACAGGATATATTGGATCGTATGAAGTAAGGCGCATTCAGGTAGATCCAGGATCCGCGTTGAACATCATGCCTCGCGGGGTCATGTAGCACTTAGGAATTCCCATCCACGATTGAGCGCCACCAAAACCACCATCTATAGTTTTAACGCCAATGGTACGCGCCTAATGGGGAAGATTAAGCTCAAATCTTAGATCGGGGACCTAAAGTCTGAAGTGACGTGCTATGTAATCGATGCCGACACTTTGTACAATTTGCTGCTAGGACGACCGTGAATTCATCGTAATTCCATCGTCCCCTCCACTCTCTATCAAGTTATGAAGTACATTAACGAAAGTGGGAAAGTCCGAACGTTGATTGCCGAAAGGCATCCGTTCAAGGGGGTAGAGAACTATTTAATAGACTCCCTCCTGTACCAAGACTCTTTGGAAATAAACGAGAATCTACAGTCAGAGGAACCAGACTCTGATAACGAAGTTGACACTGAGCCAGAGGTGAAAGAAAAGTGCATGTGGGAATTAAATTCACTTGTAATGAGCATTAATAAGCTCGATTTTAATAACATCGCCGATGATGTAGGTGAGTGGTATATTAATGAAGAGTAAAATTTGGCTTACTTTTGTGTGTTTGCTTCTGATCCAGTGCCATCAGACACTAGTACCGAGGTGGATGATGACCCCTGTTCGGTAATGGATGCTCTGACATTATTGCATGTACCAATAAAGTCATCCCTTAAAACATACCAAGATGTCGGTGATGCGCAAGATCAGTATTCATGGTTCCAGCAAGACATAGAGGCCAAAAACCAATTCTTTTTGGAAGAATTAAGTCCGAATTGATGTCTTACAAAGACTCAGAAAGCGAGAACTAATCTCCTCAGTTCTCTTGTTATGAGCCAAGTGTACTCAGAATGATGGAGAGCATGGGGTATGATCTAACAAATAGTCCTGGTTTGAACTTCGACAAAGGAAGAAGAACACTACTTCGATCTTTCGTTTCAAAAGGGAAGACCCTGACTATTACCATCGAACTCGTAGGGGTTCGGGCTATGTGTCAACTCCAATTCCGTCAGCCTCTGAGTCCGAAGAGTCATTATACCATAATCACTCGTCTGGCACGTCATCGTGGGAGTCGGACGTTAGTGTAGGTAACATCTTCGGAGAACTTTCAGTAAACATGGTGTCAACAAGCCATCTGGAAGACGAAGATGAAGAAACGATCTAGTCTGATATAGATTTTTAGATCAAACACCTAAATACTCTCTGGGATGTTCGCTTTGAACGACACGAATCACCCACGGAGGATAAAGTTAACCAGATTAATCTGGGAGTGAGGCTAATCCTAAGCCCATTTTTATAAGCGAAAGCCTATCATCCTCCAAGAAAGAAGATTTAATATTTCTTGTGTGAGAGTATGTAGACCTTTTCGCTTGGAAATACGAGGACATGCCTGGGCTTGATCCTCGAGTGGCTATGCATCGCCTTAACATTAATTCAGATGTGAAGCCAGTTAAACAGCAACAGCGACGGTTTCATCCAGAAATTATGGAAGCAATCCAGTCAGAAGTCAAGAAACTATAGACTCTGGCTTCATTAGGGAGAAGTAAGATCCTGATAGGGTAGCCAATATCCTCCCCGTTACCATGAAAAAAGGAAAGATCTGGATTTGCATCGATTTTCGCAATCTAAATGAGGCCTGTCCCAAAGACAAATTCCCTCTCCCAATCACGGATGTTATGATTGACAATACGTGTGGGTTTGAACGAATGTCCTTCATGGATGGATTCTCAGGGACAATCAAATCAAAATGTAACCTAATGATGAAAAGCATACTTCTTTCAAGACACCACTGGGGGTATATTGCTATACTGTCATGCCCTTCGGACTGAAAAATGCTGGGGCAACATATCAGAGATTTATGAATGCAATTTTTTGCGAACACATGCGTAAAACAGTGGAATGCTACATAGACGATATTGCAGTGAAAAGCTGTGCCAAGGGCGACCACATAGCAGATTAAAGACAGTTTTTGAAATCATGTGGGCACATCAGTTGAAGATGAACCCCACCAAATCTTTCTTGGGGGTAGCTAGTAATAAATTCCTAGGGTTTGTGATGACATCCAAAGGAATTCACTTAGATCCAGAAAAAGTCTGCGTTGTCTAGAAGATGCAACCTCCAAGGAATCTCAGGGAGCTTAGAGGATTGCAAGGGCGACTAGTGTACATCCGGATGTTTATCTTAAATTTCTCCGAAAGATGCCAACCCTTCACCAGATTGATGAAGAAGGGTGTTACGTTCATCTGGGATGTGCTTGCCAACAAGCATTCGAGGAAATCAAATGATATCTCACGTAACCACCCTTACTTACAGCTCCGGTTTCAGGAAAAACTTTCCTGCTATATGTCCGAGCGATGAATCATTCCTTAGGAGCTTTACTAGCCCAGAATAATGATCAGGCATCTGAGCAGAACTATGATCGGAGCCGAGCATCGGTACAACCTGATCGAAAAGGAATGTTTGGCGTTGGTGTTTGCTGTCCAGAAAATTTGACACTACTTGGTGCGCCAGACTATAAATGTCATATCAAAAGTCAACCCTTTGAGGTTGCTCATGATGAAGCCATCATCATTAAATGGTCGACTGGCAAAATGGGCCATACTGCTATCCCAATATGAGATGCGCTTGCAACTACTAAAAGCCGTGAAGGGATGATCGGTGGCTGATTTCCTGGCTGAGCATTCAGATCCGAGAGCAACCAAACTTTACGAGGATCTCGGAGACGAAGTTGTTGAAGTTTGTACGACCCAGACATCTTTTGAAAGACAGGTGTGTCAACTCTTCTTCGACGGTGCATCGAGAACAGGTCCGCAAGGGCATGTCATAGCAGGAGTGGGGGTAGTACTGGTCTTCCCACAGAACTATGTGATCCCTCGAGGTTTCTCATTAACTGAGCCCTGTTCCAACTATGTAGCAGAATACAATGCCCTCTTGATTGGAATGCAAATCACCAATGAGATTGGCGTTAAAAATCTCGAAGCATACGGTGACTCTAAACTCATCGTTAACCAAGTCACAGGGAGTACGAAGTCAGACATGAAGACTTAGTATCCTATTACAACGCAACTATTCACATGACCGTGAGGTTCAAAAATTTTTACATCGACCATGTACCACGCCAGCAAAATGCGCACGCAGATGCACTGGCATCTCTCGATGCCTCTTTAGCCCTTCCATCTGGGATAGTAGAGAAAATACTTATCTACAGCCACGACTTGTATTGCTCAAGAGTCGTTTTTAAAGATCACCAAAAGCCGACAGGAGACTGTCAAGTCAAAGAAGCTCTAGAAACTTCAACAGGAGCAGAGCCTAGGGATTGGCGATTCCCCTACATCGACTATACATTATACGGTATCCTACCTGATGATCCCAAAGAGGTGACTGCCATTAGAAGGAAGCCCACAAATTCTACTATAATGCGAACACGCAAACACTGTATCGCCGATCACAGGATGGGATCCTCCTCCGCTGTCTGTCACAAAAGGAGGCACATGAAGTACTCAAAGAAGCACATGATGGCTTGTATAGAGCTCATCAGCTCGGTCTGAAGCTTGGGGATCGACTCCGAAGACTGGGATATTATTGGCCTAAGATGATCCCGGATGTCATTGTTAGCCCAAGGGTACAATCACCCGGTTTTAGAGTTTTGATGATTACAAAACATATATAGTTATTTGTGCTAATTTTGTTTAAGTGTTTAACATTGTTCCCGAGTTCTAAGGATTCAAGATGTTTTCTTCCCTAAAGGAAGGTGATGATTGACTCAAGTTGACTCAATACAGGATCAAGAATTCAAGTTATTTAACGATGCATATGGAAAAGCCTAAATTGAAGATCTTGTAATCACCTAGAACCATTGAAAGAATTAGTATGTTAAAGAGTAAGGATATGATAGTTGTGCTCAAGAAACACACACACAAATGCACTTTTCAAAATACAAGTTTTTGGCTATGTTGGTTTTGGTGCATGTTTGATTGACATACAGGTCTCAAAATATTTCAAATTTTTACATCTAGTTTAAAACATGTATTTCATCCCCTATAGCATGCTACTTAAACTTCAAATCATTTAAGAACATTTCAAAAATTATTCAAACTTTAAAAATTTCTTTATAAAAACTGTTTCAGGCCTTTACGGTCGACCGGCCCTGTCGACCGGATCTACTTCGGGCCAGATCGGTCGACCGGACAGTCGACCAGGCCTTATGGCCTTGGGCGTGCACGTCTGTGCACGTCTGCCAGTCGACCGGGCCAGTCGACCGACAGACCTTGCAGTCGACCGATCGTCGACCGATTGCTAGACCCCAACTCTCAGGTTTTGTCGGTCGACCGACCGCTCAATGTTTCATTTTAATTATAGCCGACGGTCGACCGGACAGGTCGACCGAAGCCAATGGCTCTATTGCCATGTGTGGCCTGCCGGTCGACCGGCCCGGTCCACCGACAGCCGTCCAGAAGCCCCAACGGCTATTTCTTAAAATCTGTTTCATTTTTAATGATTCCTACAGCTATTTCTGATTTCCTAGTGGCTAAACTCTACCCTAATGACCTAGTATCAATTATGAATGATATTTATCCATTCCCTATAAATAGAGGTCATTGGTCTTTTGTTTTACACAAGAAATATACCCAAGTTTCAAGTTTTTTAAAAGAGAAGAAAAGTTTATTTGCTTTCATTTTCAAAAATCTTTCATTTGCAAAAGTTTTTCAGTTGGTTTACAAGTTCTCTTTACTTCTTTTCAACTGAAATTTTTCTCTCACTTTACTTCTTGAGCCAAAAATCATACTCCACTCTATAAGAAGTTGTAAGAGAGAGTCTATGGTCTTTTAATCACTAAGTGACTTGTATTCCATTGTGTTGAGATCCCTCTTGTGTAGAGGTTGAATTTGTTGGAGTTGGTACTCTGGTCTTGTGTAGACCATTTGCAATCCCCTTGGGTGTAAATATTCCGTGTGGAAATTCTCTTTGTGGATTTAGTGAAAATCCTTCATAGTGGTGAAGGCGGGGACGTAGAGCAGTGGCTCGAACCTCGAAACAAATTACTTGTGTTTACGATTGGTTTCCTTTTTGCTCTCTATTGCTTTACATTCGTAACTTGTGATACTATTTGCTTGCACTTCATTATTGCACTCATTTCATTTACTTGCATTTTCAGTCTTTACTCATTTCAACAAGAAAGCAATTACGCGTCTCAACTCATATCTAGAGGAATCAAAGAGGAGAAGTTCTAGAGCCCTTCACGGAAAATTCGGCTTCAAGTTCTTATTTTGAGTGACCGTATGAATCATTCATACTTATTTAAAAAGAGCATTAGATTAGCATTAACACCTATTCACCCCCCTCTAGGTGTTTTTCAGCCATCACTTACGCTATACAATATCACGCCTGTCAAGTCTATGGTGACTTCATCCATCAAGCACGAGGATATCTTCGCTCTCCAACCTCAACCTGGCCATTTGAGATGTGGGGAATGGACGTGGTTGGGCCTATCAGCCCACCTTCATCCAAAGGATATCAGTTCAACTTAGCTATAACCGATTACTTCTCTAAATGGGCTGAAGCTATTCCCTTGAGGGAGGTAAAGGCATCTACGTGATCAAATTCGTTAGACATCACGTCATTTACTGTTTTGGTGTACCATGATAAATTGTTCATGACAATGGGCCCCAGTTCGTCAGCTAGGCTTTTCAGAGGTTCTGCAACAAGTTCAGAATTCAGAGTGTGTCCTCAACGGCATTCTACCCATCCTCTAACGGCCTCGCAGAAACTTTCAACAAGACTATTGCGAAACTTCTCAAGAAATTCGTTTCAAAAAGCCAACGTGACTGGGACGACAAGTTAGGTGAATGCTTATAGGCCTATCGCACGATAGTTCGAACCTCGACGGAGGCTACACCTTTCTCCTTAGTATATGGGTGTGACCATACTCCCATTAGAAATTCAAATCCCATCTCTACGTGTCGCCTTGACAGCAGAGATGACAAATGAGGAGAAGCATCGACTGCGACTCCAAGAGCTGGAGCCTTTGGACGATAAACGCCTGCAAGCTCAACAATAAATCGAGCTTTATCAAGCCCGAATTACCAAAGCTTTCAACAAGAAAGTCAAGGAGCGAACTTTTAAGAAAGGCGACCTTGTCTTAGCCGTCAGAAGACCTATGGTGATGACGCATAAGACCAAAGGAAAATTCCAGCCCAAATGGGAAGGACCATTTGTAGTAGAGTCGGTCTACTCAAATGGAGCATATCGCCTTATAATCTCAGACGGTGATATGCTCATGATGTCAATCAATGGCAAGTTCTTGAAGAAATACTATCGTTGATAGCACTCTTCTCCTGATCAGGTTGATACTACACCTTTGATCAAACTCTAGATCCAAGAAAAGCTTCTTCCCTTCACTGGATCACATCACGAGTGACCAGTGTCAAGCTGATCAAGCAATGGTCACATCATGTTGCATGATGTAAATATTAAGGAAGAGACAAAATGCAAGACTTCAGTTTTAGCTTAGTTACTCTTCGATTGACATCCTACGCCTCCAATGGCTAAGGATAGAGGAAAATATTGGCTTTCAAGTCTAACATAAGTCTTCGACAACTCATCATACTGAGGGGAATAGCATGGCTAGCCAACTCAAACGGTAGTTGGTAAAGGTACACCAAAGCTGTTGATAGCTGAGGGTTTGCTAAAAATCCTAATGGACTTGGTCCCATCCTCTCCTCCAAAATCTCTTACCAATTCTCACCTATAGAATTGTAGGGCCACAAAAACACCTGTGTTCATCTTCCTAATGAAATGAATTAGGATTTGTCAAGTTAATATTAAACCTCTGACAAACTAAATTTTCTAATCCCCAGTGGATTCAGTCAAGTTAATAATAAACCTCAGACAACAAAACTCATTAGAAATCATCGCTGTTAAGTTTAATACTATACCTCTAATGGCAAATTTCCCATGTCTCAGGAAATCAACGATTGTCACGTTAATATTAAATCTCTGACGGTTCATTTTACTCTCCACCCAAAATTCCCTACCAGTTCTCTTCCATAGAAGGGTAAGTCCACAAATGCAATCATTGCTATGTTAACACTATACCTCCGATAATGAAAAATTTTAGTACTCCCCAACGAGTGCAAACTTCACTTGTCTCTCCTCTACATGGAGTCACAAGTCTTTAAATCCTTGTCAAGTTAAAATTAAACCTCTGACATTTCATACTTCACTTGTCAATTCTCATAAATAAAATGACAAGTCCTCAAAATTGCTCATATCGCAAATCAACCATTGTCAAGTTTAACATTACACCTCTGACAAGTTACTGTTAAGTTTAACACTGCACCTCTAACAGTGATTAAGTTGCTGCCAAGTTCAAAATTAAACCTCTGACAGTTACTTTTCCTCAGGCTTCCATATCGAAGCTGAGATAAGCGATGCTAAGTTTAACATCACACCTCTAACATCCAGCTCATTGTTAAGTTCAACAATACACCTATGAGAATGACTTTCCCTCGAACTTTTTTATCGAAGTTGAGATGACCAATGCCAAGTTCAAAATGATACCTCTAGCATTACCTTCAGTGTCAAGTTTAACATTACACCTATGACAGTGATGTTTTCAGTCTTCTCAAATGAAACTAAAATTCCCGTTGAGTCAAATTAATATCACACCTCTGACCCATATTCATGTCAAGTTAATATCACACCTCCGACAGTAATCTTAAATTCCTGAAATGAAATTTTTCCCAACTTTGACTTGTTAAATTAATTATTGCATTTTTGGCAAGTCAAGAGTCCCTACTTCTACGTGTCTGATTTTCAATGCAAAAAAAAAAGAATTCAAGACATATAAGAAGACAAGAAAAAGTGTTACTTTTATTAATATTCAAATATATGAAAGTGATACAAGGCGCTCTCTTATATAATAAGAAAGAGTGCTACAAAAATGGAGAAGGAGGCTAATAATCTTGCTTCACCAAGGAACGGATTTGTTCCTGGAGGCGATATATCTCGTCCTGACGCGCCCTTTCAGCTTCCACCAGAGCTTGGACCCTCAATTCTTCCTCGAGAAAAAATCTCTTCATAACTATTTGTGCTTGAAGAGACTGCAACCTGGAGGAATGAGCGGCAAGATCCTATTGGACCAGCTTCTTGGCAGCCTCCGAATCTTCCAGCTTTTTTCAGGTAGCAGCAAGTTTCTGCTCGTTGACTTCAATCAAGGCTTGCGCCTTAGCAATAGCAATTTGAGCAGTGGTGATAATTTGATCTGAATTTTGGATGATGACTTCAGATTCCTTTTGATCGCCAACCCATCTTTGGTAATCAACTTGGAAATCCTGGATATGGCGGGCTTCTTCAGCCATTTGTTCCTCTATCTCTTTTCGCTCGTGTTCTTGAGCGGCGCGGAGCTTACTCAGTATTGACCGAGCCTCATCCATTGAGCCAGTATTCTCCAGGGTCTTGAGCTCCTTCAGGTGGCTTCCTAGCCACGTCCTAGCCTGCAAAGGACTCCCAGTGTAACTGATGTTCTCGATCTGATTCTCAAGAAGCATCCAGGCAAACTCAAAGGAATTACTCCCGAAAAAGACCAAGTCGATACATGACCTCATGGAAGTAAAAAATTGTTACACCATTTGACGTGCTAGCTCTTCCATGATGTCGTTGCTGGAGATAACCCTACTGACGTACTCTCGGACCACCTTTTCATAACAGGACGAGAGACGGGAACCAGTTCAACTTATGAAGGGGTGAGGCCGACAACAGGCTCGTCAGACAATGAGGTAGTCATCAATACCTCCGGGACAGTTATTGTTGTAACAGTTTTCACTGTAACAGAAGCAACAGCAAACTCGACGACACTGGGTTCCCCGGCCGAAATTTGAACTATGCTATCTTCTGCGCCAATGCTTGCTGCAGGATCCTCTACTTGAGCAACCCCAGTGCTCTCTGCAAATCACAACGTTAAATGTCAGTGGTAATGATTAAAAAAAGAGTATCCAACACGTCAGTATTCTCTTATCAAGTTGAGGATCCGAAGATGGCAAATCCCTGGATAAGCTACTTGGGGATGAAGGCTCCCTGACCTCAGCGGTTGCACCATCATAAGGCATCCTGGTAGCGGGGGCTTCAAGGCCCTCCTGCTGGGTCAGCTCTTAGATCATCTCCTTAATGTGAGAAAAAGTTGTGGCTTCACTACCGACAGCTAGCCCTGTAGAAGAAAGTCAAAAGGAAATGTCAGAACTCTTTCCTAACTTAATGAGGAACCATTTCAGGAGGATAAAGAAAATACCTTCAGTAGCGGCATTCTTTGCTATCGGTGAAACCATCATAGGGACTTACCCCTGTATCTCTTCCTCTGAGATATGCGAGAATTTTCTCGTATCAGGAAGAGCAGGTTCATCGTCGAAATCGACCTCTTCACCAGAATAATATCCATGTTCTTCGGACGATGAAGACGATAGCTCAACATAAGAGGTCTCAACGATCGAGACCTTACCACTGAGTACCCTAGTAGTAGGGCTGGGTTCAATAACCCACAAGGTGGATACCAATACACTGGGAGACCCAGGCTGCTGCACCTCCACCTTTCTCCCATGAGTTGAAGAGGCCCAGGCTGAGTCGAGACTCCTGAAATTTCAACATCATCCTTCCTCACAAAGTCGACTTCGGGTCGCTCGACCTCTTCAGCCATGATGGGTTCATCCACGAACTCTCCCTCCTCTAGGATCACGGGACCCATGCTGCGCAGACCGCTGGAGTGATGGACGGGGACTTCTTCTTCCTCCCCCTGCTCTTCAACACCAGGAGGAACTACATTGGGCATCGAAGCTTCAGCCTCTGATTCCCTCCTGGTCTTCTTTGGGATAGGCTCACCCTTGGAAGTAGAGTCACGGAAATGTTTAGACACGGCCTGCTAACTATTTTTAATAGGTTGCCCCTTAGGTGCTACTGACCTTAGTCCTATACCTACTTCCCCTCCTGTTTCCCCCATGGCTGCCTGATACTCATCCATACCTCGCATACGTTTGTTGGACTCTAACTTGGTTTCGTAAGATGCCTTGACGCTCTTAATGCAAGTGGTATTTATTTCAAAACCAGGCATCCTACTAGCCAGGGAGTATCAAGTGCAGAAACTGAGGCTGGTATGACAATTGGGCGTCTTGTGAGGCAAGCTGAAAACAACTTTTGTCCCTCCAGCTACACTGTGTTACCATGCCCGGGCGCCTTCAAATAAATTTTCGCTGAAGCAGAGGCCGGTGTTAGGGTTGCCGACATATAATTGATCATATCCGAACTGCCGAGCAAAACGACTGGGCATGTAAAGCTCGATCGTACATGAATTTTCTTGCCGGAAGAGCAGATATCCAGGCCGAATATTAATCAGCCACCAGAAGACTCCCGATGGCAGCGTTGTGGTATCATCTGGCCCCGCAAAGTCGGCAAACTTATCCCGTAGGATGCATCAGCAATCTCAGGGAAGCAACGGTCGAGCTGTTAGTTCAAGATATTCAGAATGGATTTTCAAACAAAGAACATATAGTAGTGAGTCCAGCTCGAATTCTCCAGCTTCTGCACGAAGCGAATGAAACCTACGGAGGAAGGCACTGCTGTTATCAGTGAAGGACAGTGCATAACGTACCAGGCTATCAGGTACATATATAGAAGCTCGATCCTGGGGTTAGAGGTCTTCACTCTCGACCTTCCCTCCGAATCGACTACTGGATTGCCTTCAGAATCTACAATGGCCTCCACTTGGCACAAACTTTTGACCAGAGCCCGTAAACCGCTCTGAGTTCTGGCTACCATTGCTGGAAGGAGAGTGATAGATTTCCCGTAGGCAAGCAGGACCACCGGGTACACCACATCAGGAACGATTACTTCATGTGGCAGCATTGGCACCACATAACGCTTCAGCCATAGCATGAGAAAGCCCGCCAATAGAGCTCGGTCAGAAATGGAAACTCGGGCCTGGTGATGAAAACTTTCAAAAACTGTATCGGGTTTGAAAGTATCTTCATTCGACTCAGTGGTGTAAGAGCTTGTAGAGGCATTGATCCTCTCAGTAATCTCCTAGTCAGTGCAAGGGGCCAGACTAGTCACTGAGCTATCCTTCTCATTTATGCCATTAAATAGATAGCTTGCCCACGACATTTGCTTGACACCTCTTTCCTCCAAGAGTATATCTGCCCGCAGATGTAAAAGTGGCACAACACTTCCCAGTATGTCTCATATGCCTGAGAGTCCTCTTTCTTTAAAAGGTGAAGCTCCTCAGAAGTCGGGACGTATTCTTTATAAGGGGTATCTCCTATAACTAGCCCCGAGACTTCATATAACTCATGAGAGCAAGCTCCATCTCTCCAGCTGGAGTAAAAAATGTACCCGTCAGAGGAATATAATGCTCCAGGACGCCATAAAAATTGTGGGAACTCTGCGGAAGGCTATATTGGACGACCCGGATCAAGTAATATACCCCACCTGCTGCAGCAGAGCCCTGAGCTCAACGAGAACAAATCCAACCATTCTACCCCACCATGGTTTGTCGATAGAATGGACACACCCGAGCGGACGAAAGTCAATAGGAAAATCACCCCGAACTTTCAAAAACTGATTGATGAAGGTGGCGCCAAGCTGAGGGGTTTCTCCTTTCGGATACTCAGGCCTAACTAACCCAGGAAATAAACCGAAGACATCTTTCTCATAGCCAGCAGAGTATACTTCTTTGGTACCTAATCTGCCGAGAGAGACGCCAGAGACAAACCAGAAAAGATCCCAATCCATCGTACGATAAACGGACATATGTTGAACATAGGATAAGGAATACATCCTCTCCATATTGGGAAGGAAGAACCTCCTGTCCCCTATCTGACGAAGTCACTTATAATCTCCGTTATGCAGAATCCTATCATCCTCGTCAATGGGGTCCACCAAATAGGAAAGCGAGTGCGGGAATCCGTCTCGAGCAGCTCATCAGAGATAATCTCCCAACGGGTCACCATACTGGCCTTGAAGATTCTCTCCTTTCGCTCCTTTGACTTACCAGTAGTCACAGGGGCAGTTCTCTGAAGCATGAAGGTCAGATTACGATCAGCGCCACCTATGTGCCCAAAGTGAAACTTCTTGGACAAGGAGTTGGAAGAATATCGCACTGCAAAGAATACAACACTTAGTCAGAAATCAGAAAGAAAATTGCTAGATGCTTGAAATTCAAACGCAGTGATGAATTCAGACGCAGAAATTAGCAAAATTTGCGTCTAGACTCAAAAATGCAAGGCTTGCATGAAGCCCGCATTTCATAATCCATAATTTAAAAAAATTTCTAAGTATCGGACTCAGACGCGAGACTCAGTAAAACTTGCGCCTGATCTTAAAAGACGCGAGAATCATAAGAAGTCTGCGTCTGAACTCCCCACACTTAGAAATATTCTGAGCATTGAGTCCAAAATGCAAGGCTCAACGAGGCCTGCATTCAACAAACAGCTAAGGACTCAAGTTGATGAAGAAAAGATGCGGAGGTCGTCAAAACCCGCGTCTTGCTAACCAATTCAAGAGCCGCGTCTGAAAATCAAAAACAGACATGAGCCTCACGTTGACGGTTCACATTCAAAAGAGACTTAAGAGTTAAGAGAACTCTTTAAGCCTCTTCAATGACGGAAACCAAATTAGATGGTTTTACTATCTGAAATGGGGCCTCCTATATGGAAGGATCACCCATTGAATCTCCGGAGCGGCGGCGCTCGAGGACGAATAAAAATCGCATCCCTCCAAAGGTAGCATCACTACAGTACCAAGACGCGAGGGTTGAAACCGCGTCTCTACTTTACCACAACGGCCAAGACGTAGAGCCCAGAGCCCGCGTCTCACACAAAACTTGACGCAGAACTTGAAGCTCACATTCCAGCCAAAGGCAAAGTTCAAGCGTTACCTCAATGGTTAAATACGAGGCTCGAAGCCCGCGTTTCAACTACAGAGGAACCTTACGCCTCGGTTATAACTGTCCTCATTACTGGGCCAATTGCTGACCACGTAATGAGGGAGTTAACCCCCATTATGGAGTGTTTTTAGGGGATATTTTTACTCCCTGAAACCTCCATAAATAGCCCAGTTTGCTATGGAAGAGAGGTCAGGAAAAATCTGGTCAGAAGAACTTCGGTTGTAAGCCGTAGAAGGACCAAGATCTCCAGCTAAAAGAAAGGGAGAGTTCAACTCTTCTAACAACTTGCTGCGTATAAGTTTGTTCTTACCTAAAGTCTCTTTGAGATTTTTCTTGGATAGAAGTTGTGTTACTTCATTCACCATCCAAAGAGAAGATTCCTAAGAAGTCTTGACGTTCACCCCGTCAACGAAAAATAAGATTCACTTTCCATCGCCACATCAAGAACCCGGCATTAAATAAAGGGGAGATTTGAGCTTGAATATCTCCCCTCTCTTGTAAAAGAATTATTAGTCCGCTGTAATTTTCTTTACCATCAAATAAAGAATTTACACTTTGATCTTCAAGTTTCCCACCAAACAGCTTAATACACCATACCAGGGATACCTCATCAAATGATATTGCTGAGAGATAAAATCACACACTAAAGACATGGTTAGGAGTATGATAGCTCACACTACTCTTCCAGAGTCATTATGGAGTGAAGCGTTAAAGACGGTTGTCTACCTCCTTGATAGAGTACTTAGCAAAACAGTAATTAAAATCCCTTATAAGTTATGGACTGAGAAAAGGCATCTACATGTTTGGGGTTGTTCAAAAGAAGCTCGACCATATATACCATATGAGAAGAAGATGGACTTGAGGACAGCTAGCTGTTTATTCGTAAGGTATTCTGAGAGGTATATAGGCTTTAGATTTTACTGTCCCTTCACTAAGAACATAAAGATGGATAATATTTAATTTTTTGAGGAAATTCAGAACAGTGTGAGTCAACTACATACAGATTTCACATTTGAGAAAAATTAAATTATTAAACCCATGATAATTGTTCCAAATGATGAAGTAGTTGTTCTACCCCAGCATGAAAATACAGTTGTACCCTTATAATGTACAGATATAATTTATCTTGAAGTAGATCCTGCTGATGAGATAGGAGATCAACTAGGGAGAGGAGATCAGCCATTGCAAAGAGATCAGTGATTGCCAAAAGAATACATAGAATATGAAAAGTGTATGTGATTGGTTTTGACTCTGAATCTTTGCAATTTAACCGTGTAGCGAGAGTTATACGGGTCGAACCTCAGGGAGAGATGCGATGAAAGCGTTTCCGTATTGTTATTTTCTTACACCTTCCTTTGTTTGGAGAGTTTAAAGAAAGAGATTAGTTGAAAGAAGTTTGGTTTTAATATTAATGTAGAGAAAGAGCACAGCCTGCTAATAATCTACCATCGTAAACAAATAGTACCAAATAGAGATTACCTTCACGTTAAACCTTAAACATGATAAATTACCCTAGGATTCAAGTAAAACTCATAAGACAAATAACAAGATTCTAATTGAAATAACATTAATTAAAATTTAACATTAAAATATCAAGATATGGTCAAGTATAGATTAAAAAAATAGTTAAAGAGTACTAGCAATTGACCTAATTATCATCATCATATGCCTTCAAGATCAACCTAAGATATAAGCATGCATGGAATTTAATTGGGTTCTATATTCAATACTATAGGTCCATGGTGGTAATATTAGCAAGTCATGAGAACTGGATTTAGTTACTCATGGTGGAAGAGAAACAAAACTTGATTTTTGAATAAAAAGATTGCATGAGATAATCAAAATAAAAAACAAAAAGCAAGTAAATAACAAAGAGATATGAAAATAATATTGTATTGACCTGTTACCTCAAATTACAATGGCTCCTTCTTACAAATCTTCTTCAAAGTAAAAGAAACTTGAAAATTACAATGAAAATTTAGAAAGAAAATAAATCTAAAGAAAACCCTAAGCTTGGGTTTCTGAGATACATCTCCTCTGTTGCTATTCAAGGGTATTTATAAGAGATTTGAGAAATAGAGTCCCAACATAAACACTCCCCCTAAAACTCCACGCACACGGCCTCCAGATAGCCTCATTTCTACGGCTAAACAGGAGAAAACACGGCGTTTGGTGGAGTCTGGGTACGCGCTTTGGCGCGTGGCTTCATCTCATTCATTCATCTGGAGATTTATCCTTAGAATCCTCGTTTGCATCCTAAAATTTAAAATAACTCTGTTTCCTAATTAACTTAGAAAATAAGTTATCTATAAATCTGAACTTAAATTCTCTCCTTTATTTTTTGACTTGGGGATCAAGCAACCTGATTTAATTGATTTTCTTCTTCATCTCTGATTTTGGATAGGATAATCTCTGAATTATCTTGGGCTTGATGGACTTTTGTGCTTCTCTTTAACTTGTGGGCTTCTTTTAGGCTTTTTTCTTTCTCTTTTTAATTAAGGAGGCATGCATATTACTTAACAATAAAATAATTAAATGGTAATGCTTTATAAAGAATAAATATGAAAATATGACTAAAAATATGCATTATTTATGATTAATCACACCCACACATCTATCTTTTACTCGCTTCGAGCAACAAAAGAAAAAATTTAAACTAAACTAATTTAACCTAACTCACTTTCGTAAGAATCACGGTTGCACTTAGCATATGCAACAAGCCGTTAAACCTTTAGGTTACCCCTAGAGAACGAGCTTTGTCTCGTGAGGATTTTCAGTGAATTACACCCACAAAAGTCATAAAGAAAGAAAAACAAAATGTTAGTATTTTCAAAATACCATTTTAAAAGAGAAAATATTTGAAATATTTTTGAGAAAATTAAGTAAGTTTTAGGATCACCAAATTATTCATTCCTATACTTAGTCTCGATACAAATATTTATTACCAATTTAA
>JAVJIF010006265.1:0-87500 GCA_038442645.1 Agave tequilana | reverse complement strand
AAATTAATAAAACAATATCATAAATCAAATGAATAAAAATCAACCAAGCAAGTTCTAAGGTAGATTTAGACCTAGACGAATCCTAACTTTCAATTATCAGCGCGAGGTATATTGCCGAATCGGACCACGAGTTAATCGGCCACGTAGGTGGTAAGATCGGTGGGAGGTATCCGTCAAAAACGGGCCTAATTATGCGAAACTACCAACCTTTGAGGTTTCACCTCTCAATCCCCTACCTAGTCACCGATTTGACAAGAGTCAAATAAGAACAATTTCCTCCTTAGGTCAATCTCCTAGTGAGTCCGAGAAGTCCTTGAGGCCATGTCTATTCGAATTTTAAATTAGAATTTGATTGTGAGTACAAATGAGATGTTGTTTGTGGGTCAAGAAAGGGTAATGACTTTTCCACCTTATCTTGTTAGGGGTTTTGCCCTTAAGTCGATTTTGTGCAATTGTTTAAAATAATAGAATAGTATCACTCAAAGCAATTAAATCACCATAAGTATTTGCTAATCTAGATACTATGCAGACTTATCTCGATCTTCATCATTCTTCAACAGTAATTAAAAATTTAAAATAAAAATAGATGAATGCCTAGATGCAAGTCTATTCGGTTTTAATTTCAATCACGAGTTTCTATTATTGTTAGAAACATTGTTCAGATAAATTACAGTAAAATCTAACAACTGCAACAGATATAGAACTCAGGTTTAATAACTACAGAAGAAAATAGAAATCATAACTCACTGGGATAGCCACATTTTCGCGGCTTTGGCCGCGTTTGCGCGACTTTCTTGAAGCTTCTGGTGTTCTGTCTTCTAAGACAGTGGCTATAAAGTACTTCTGATCCTTTGCAGATGTCAACTTCTTGTAACTATCCCTGTACACACAAATAGAAAAGAATTTAATTAGAAAATAATTTATACTGTTCCCTTCCCAGCAATGGCACCAAAATTTTAATTACCAAAAAGAATACAGAGTATATGTGATTGATTTTGACTATGAATCTTTGAATTTAACCGTGACGCGAGGGATATACGGGTCGAACCTTAGGGAGAGATGCGATAGAAGCGTTTTGGTATTGTTGTTTTCTTACAACTTCTTCTTTCGTTTGGAGAGTTTAAAGAAAGAGATTGATTGAAAGAAGTTTGGTTTTAATATTAATGTAGAGAAAAGCACAATTTGCTAATAATCTACCACCATAAACAAATAATACCAACTAGAGATTACCTTCACGCTAAATCCTAAACATGATAAATTACCCTAGGATTCAAGTAAAACTCATAAGACAAATAACAAAGTACTAATTGAAATAGCACTAATTAAAATTTAACATTAAAATATCAAGACAATGGTCAAGCATATATTAAGAAAAATAATTAAAGAGTACTAGCAAGTAGTTGATCTAATTATCATGTGCCTTCAAGATAAACATAGGGTTTAGCATGCATGGAATTTAATTGGATTCTCTATTCAATACTATAGGTCCATGGTGGTTATATTAGCAAATCATGAGAAGTGAATTTAGTTACTCATGGTGGAAGAGAAACGAAGCATGATTTTTGAATAAAAAGATTGCATGAAATAAAGAAGCAAAATAAAGAAAAAAAGCATGTACATAACAAAAGAGACATGAAAAGAACAGAAGCACCTTATATTGATCTATCACCTCAAATTACAATGGCTTCTCCTTCTTACAAATCTTCTTTAAAGTAAAAAAAACTTGAAAATTACAATAAAAATTCGAAATGAAAATAAATCTAAAGAAAGCCCTAAGTTTGAAATTCTGAGATGCATCTCCTCTATTGCTCTTCAAGGGTATTTATAGGAGATTTGAGAAGTATAGTCCAACATGAACACACACCCCAAAACTCCGCGTATGTGGCCTCCAGATATCCTCGTTTCCACGGCTAAACAGAAAAATTGGGGCCTTTTTGTGGAGTCTGGGCTTGCACTTCGGTGCGTGGCTTTATATCATCTGTCCATCTGGAGATCTATCCTTAGAATCCTCGTTTATATTCTGGAATTTAAAATAACCCTGTTTCCTAGATAACTTAGGAGACCATTTATCTATGAATCTGAGTTTAAACTTGAATTCTCTTATTTATCTTTTGACCTGGAGATCAAGCAACCTAATTTAATTGATTTTCTCCTTCATCTCTGATTTAGAATAGGATAATCTCTGAATTATCTTGGGGTTGATGAGCTTTTGGACTTCTCTTTAACTGGTGGGCTTCTTTTAGGCTCTTTTTTCCCCCTCTTTTTAGTTAAGGAGGCCTGCACATTACTAAACAATAAAATAATTAAATAGTAGTGTTTTATAAAGAACAAATATGAATATGTGACTAAAAATATGCATTATTGATGACCCATCAATCAGCCATTGCAAATGACTATATAATTTATCTCCATGAGCATGAGTTTGACATAGGGTTAGAGGATGACCCACATTCTTGAATGAGGTCAGACTCAGTATTCACTCCACTAAATGGTCAATTGTCATGAATGATGAGTTAAAATCCATGAAGGACAATTATAACACTTTGCTCCCGGAATACATATTTAGTTGCGTTGATTTTTTATCATATTTTTTGATTTACTTCATGTATTTGTTTTGTATTATGAATTACTTTTACGATCGTTTTGCCTTGTATTCAGATTCGTGGACTCAGAGTCAGCCCTAGTCTGAACTGGGGACCCGATCCTAGTGTATACTCGATTAAATTTTTCGGTAGTCAGATTTGACCAATTTCAGTTTCAAACATCATTTTCTAATATTCTAGATTTTCTATGATTTTTTTGGAATTTTTAGAATTAAATTGAAAATCTTTAAAACCGGTGTTGACCAGTATCGCTGATCGATTCTCAGATTTTTTTTAATTTAAAAATGGAGTTGAATTTCTAGAAACGGCTTTCACATTATTTCTTAAAATTATATTTTCTATCTAAATACAGTTTCTGAGATTTTTCTGAATTTATCAAAATTCTATCAATTTGGTGTCGGCCAGTATTGCTGGCTGATTCTAAGATTTTTGTTTACAATTGGAATAGAATTTGTGAATTTTGTTTTTATATTGTTTCTTAGAATTATATTTTTTTCTTTAATACATTTTTTGAGATTTTTCAGAATTTATCAAAATCCGGCCGAACCGGTGTAGACCGGATTGACGGTTAACTCAAGAAATTTTAATTTGAAAACGGGATTTTATTTCTAAAACTAATTTCATATTTTCTTCAGGATGGTGTTTTCTACTTCTGAATATTTTTGGGGATTTTTCAGGAACAGTCGATATTTCCCAACTTTATTTTAATATAATATTTTTGAAATCTTTCCTTTTCTTTCTTTCTTTCTTTCCTTCTTTTTCTTTTTCCCACCGACTCCATCAACTGCCTCTCCCCCTTCATTAACTCCCTTCTCCCATCCATCACCTCCATCCATCATTCTTTCTTTTTCTTTTTCTTTTTCTTTATCTTTCTTTCTCCCTTCACTTCTTCTCCCTTCACTTCTTCTTCCCCATGTTTGGCCGACCCCAAAGCAGCGTCCCCTCCGGTGCTCCAGTCACCATCATTGGCGAGGGTCCCCAACTTTGACCACCTCTTCCTATCACTAACCCCAATAACAACATCAACCACCACCTCCATCTCCTTCCTCCTCAAATCACCATCTCCACCACCACCACTACTCTTCTCCACTTCTAAACCCAAAAACTCCACCTTTTCCCCCCTTTTTGGAGTGGCCAGCGCCACCTGGGGGCTGGGCACCGGCGGCTGTGCACGGCCAGAGGGCCACCCTGGCCCCGTGTGCGCGGGCGGAGGAGAGGGCGATAACCCCCTCTTTCTCTCTCCTCTCTCCCATCTCTCTCTCATCTCTCTCCCCTAGTTTCTCTCTCTAGCTGACTCTCTCTAGTTCTCTCTCCCTCTCTCTCAGTGTCCTCTCTCTCTGCTGCAGTCTCTCTCTATTTCCAGCTCTCTCTCTTTAGTTTCTCTAACTACCCTCTCTCTCTGCCGTATCCTCTTTACAATCTCTCTCTTTCTAGCTCTCTTTCTCTCTCTAAACTCCCTCTTACTCTCTCTTGATTTTCTCTCTAAATTTCTCTTTCCAAGTCTTTCTCTCTAATCTTTATCTTTCTTCTCTCTCTCCTCTTCTCCTTCTCTCTAAAAATTAAAATATATTATTTATATTTATTATATTTTATGGCACGTGTGCGAGTTCCTGGGATTCAAAAGTTATCGGCTTTTTTGGAGATTTAGGTGAATGTCTTCGCCTTGATTGGGTTTCCCCACTTCATCAGGTCGACATGTATTTTATTTTATATTTAAATGTGTTTGGTATTGGGTTGTGCCCCTGTATTTGTATGTGGCCGAGTGCCCGTGATTGTACATGTATAGGCTGTGACGAATGCTTGTACTAGGATCGTTTAGTTCGTGCACATATACCATGCTTGTGATGTATTTTTTTTACTACTTTATACCATGCGTGGCCGACTCTTCATGGTCGTCAGCCTCCGGGCTCCCGACTTGGCCTCCGAGCCCTATTAGCTTTCGGGCTTTCTACTTGGCCTCCGGACCCTATTAGCCTCCTAGGTTTCTCCACTCCACGGTAGTTTAGATATTATCACGCTTACATGTATGCTCGTGTGGTACTAACGTCTCGTGCAGGTTTTCTTGTACTGACTTTGGGTTTCTGCTCACTCCGGGGCTGGCTATCCAATGGTTCTAGGCATGTACCCTTATGGGTTTCGTGATAGCTACCGAGACTGTGCTTAGACCCCGAGTGTACTTTAGCCTCGGGCTCTCGTCCACTACCTCGAAAGAGAAGTGCACTCAGACCGTCAGGTCTTTCAGCTCCGCCTGGTAGGCATACTTAGTGCTCAGCGCTTTACCACTAGATTCTTCTAGGCGAGATGCTGCCAGATTTTTTACTCGCATTTTAAACCGAGTAGTCCTGGTAACCTCGCCAGGCACTCTAGTGTTAAACACTGTTTGCTGACCGTAAATCCACCTTGCTCTGCTCTACCTGATTGTGCTCATCTATTACTCTATCACTTGTCATGTGCATGCTTGATATGTTAAACGCTTGATATGTTAAACACTTGACATGCTATTACTTGATACCTGTAATCTACACGCTAATACCTGACACCTGCCTGTATCACTTAATAACTAATGTATTATCGCCGATATGCTATTACCGGATACCTGCTCCTGTTATGTTATCTCTTATCACCTGTCCCCTATGACATGACTTATCACTTGTCACCTTCCTGATCACTTGTCATTGTTATGTTAAAACCTGATACCTGTTAAGATTAACTCTTAACTCATGATTATCATATTACGGGAATGTAGTACTTGATCTCTTATTATATACTCCCGTTATACTTGTTATGTACTCCTGCTATGATCAGTTATGTTTCTACTCATTCCTGTAATCTAATAATTATGTTTAATAAGTTATAAAAAGGATAACTTTCACGGGGAATAGGAGGAAGTGATGGATGCCAGTATGATGCCTTACTTATAGTAGTGGAATACTAAACCGACGATTCGTGTTAGGAGGATTTCGGGCCCCCAAAAGATGCATGTTAGGGGGATTTGAGCCCCCAATGGCTGTGTCCTGGGCGGACGGGAACTACTATAAGTATGAGCTATCGGTTCTTTATCAACTTCCAATAACCAACATCGACTTACTTATATATGGGTGTGTATGTGTTGAGATGTACACCAAGACACATATCTAGATATGTGGGTTGGACGAGTAATAATAATAAAAGATGCCAACTATGTATCCGTTGTATGCTTTGACGAGTTTGCTTTCATTGGATTTTACATCAGATTTCTGGTTTATGACCATTATTATATTATAGCTGCTTATATCCTGTTCTACCACTTGTGTTCTATTGACCAGTCTCCTGCCCTTATCTTATTATACCATGAGTATTCTCTACTTGTTATCACTTGCTATATATTTACCTGCTTCTGTATGCATGTGCTCACGACACAGTTTTTAATGCATGTTTATAATTCGAATTTATCGATACTTGTGTGCTTATCTATGCACGCCACTTGGCATTAGTATCACCACTCGCTGGGGAGTTCTGACTCTCCTGAATCCTCATGTCCAGGTCTCGGAGCTTGGAGCTTATGGATTCTCTTAATTGCTGATTAGAGATGCGCAGCAGTAGCGTGGATCATCGGTAGACCGTCCAAGGCCCTATCCTTCCAAGTCCCTTACTCGGCTCTAGAGTTTTCCTGTTATGACTCTGAGTCTCCTTTTATACAGTTCATGATTGTACATTATTTTGTATTCTCGCATTTGCACCTATGGGTGATGTAATATTCTTGTAACATTATATCACATCCTATGATAACTTTATAATTGTACTCATATGTTAGAATGTATAATGCACCACGTGCTTTCGTACTCTGATTCTTGCCTGTACTGATGCTTAGCGTATATACGTGACGTATTTCCGACCTGCGCATCTACATCACAGTAACGTCTCTGTATCCGCGAGATCGGAACATTACAACAATGATGTTTGAAATTTAGTAGAGTTGTCTAAAGGTAAGAAATCAATTGGTTGTAAATAAGTGTTCAAAACCAAGCGGGATTTGAAAGGTAATGTTGAAAGGTATAAGGCACATCTTGTTCCAAATGGATTCACTCAAAGAGAGGGCATTGACTATAAAGAGACTTTCTCCCCGGTTTTCATGAAGGATTCTTTTAGGTTTATCATGGCACTGGTGGCTCACTTTGATTTTGAGTTATACCAAATGGATGTTAAGACAGCCTTTCTTAATGATGACATTGAGGAAGAAATTCATATGGGGCAACCAGATAGTTTTGAAGTTAAAAGTTTACAACATCTGGTTTGTAGATTAAGAAATCTATTTATAATTTAAAGCAAGCATCTCGTCAATTGTATTTGAAATTTGATCAATAATATCCGGTTTTGGTTTTAAGGATAATGTAGCTGATCAATATATTTACCACAAATTTAAAGGGAGTAGATTTATATTTCTTGTGCTATATGTGGATGACAATCTATTAGGAAGTAACGATATACAGCTTCTACTTGAGATCAAGAGTTTTCTCTGAAAGAATTTTGAGATGAAAGATCTTGGAGATGCTTCTTTTGTTATAGGCATCCAGATTCAATGTGACAGGACATGTAGAATATTAAATTTATGACAAAATGCCTATATCGATAAGGTGCTAAATAGATATCTAGGGGAGATAAGTTGAGTCTACTCCAATATCCCAAGAATGACCTACAGAAAATGAAAGACATTCCATATGCATCGGCGGTTGAAAATCTAATGTATGCTCAAGTTGTGCCCGTTCAGACAAGCATATACCATTGAGAAATTTGGCAGATACTTGATCAATCCTGGTATTGATCACTGGAAGACTGCCAAGAAGGTAATGCGATATCTACAGAAGACTGCACGAAATCTGATCAGTTGCAGCTGATTGGATACACAGATTCAGATTATGTTGGACGTATCGAAAATAGGAAGTCTACTTCAGGTTATATTTTTCTAATTATGGGAAGATGGTGGATTTAGTCGATATTCTGTCTGTTGATAGTGTTAGTACTATTCTTAACATTACAGATCCACTCATTAAAAAACTTCCACCTAAAGTTTTCTTAGAGCATATTACTCATATAGGGATGGCTAATCATAATGATATCCTGATTTAGTGGGAGTGGATAATTTTTTATAACAGACATTATTTCTAAGTGCATTTTATGTATATTTGTTGATTTTAATAATGAAGTGATAACTGCTTTCTTTAAATTTTTTTGAATTTAATTTGTACATTTGAGTTTGAAGTCATAAAATTACTCGTTGGAGTCATAAAGTGGAAACAAGTTGGAATTATACCTTATTTGATCAGAGGACATTTCCATGCCACATGTCCACATTTGATCTATGTCGTTCAGAGTTCTGAGACTTGTGATGTGGAAGCTCCTACCTCGATTATACAGGACGTAACGACCGCCATGTTCAGTCGCAGGACACTTAATGGACCAGATTGTTTTGAAACGTGGTTTGTTGGCGATTAAAATTTTGACGTCATAAAGTTATGCACAATATCTATTTCGTACGACTTAATTGGCCCAAGTGGGAGATTGTTAGATTTATTATGTTTTAAAGTCTAATTTAATTTGGCCTAATCAAGTCAATTGGATATTTGTACCCGCTTTAACCTATGTTATTTGACCCAATAAAGAATTGATGAAGCCTAAATGGTTTGGGTTTAGATACATTTTCAATTACACTTAGCCATGAGTGTATCTAAATTAAAATGTGAGACACATCTACACGTGTGAAACTCGTATTTTCAATCAAGAGCCTAGAACTACGATGAATTAAAGAAGAATTCCTTGATGTTATATATATCATGGGTAGGGTTTCCTTTCAACATAATGACCTAATCTCTCTCTTGGAGGCCTCTCTTCTCCTCTAAGGATCAAGAAAAGAACTAGGTGGCTGGAGAGAAGAATCCTCTCCCTCAGCTCCGGCGTCTTCGACATCGTGCAACTTTCGGCATCCCTTTCGTGATGGAATCAGGTATGCCTAAAACCCTCCTTTCTTTTGATCATGATAATGGGGCTACGCATGTATGAGATCTTATTTAGAATAATTATTAGATCTAACATTATTTTGTTATTTTATGGGTTACAACGAGTTTAAAGGGATAATGGTTCCAATTGGCTTGTTATATTGGGAAATGTTGGTCAGATGGAAGGGGATAGCTTTTTGGGTTAATTTTAAGTTTATTTTTTTCTCTATGAAGCTCTTATTAACTTTAATCCCCCATTCTTTTTTTGAGTTATTTTTCTCTATGAATTGAAGCTTTGTGTAATCTTCATTTAATTTCTCTCATCTTGTACTGTTTCATTCCATTTGAGTTGGTAAAATAACCCTCCGCGACCCTCCACTGCCTCGTCTCTGAGCACCGCCCTGACTACATCATCTCCGACATCTTCTACCCGTGGACGGTCGACCTCGCAGTGACTACTACTTGGATGAAAAAGAAAACTATTAGGCATTTTTGCTAACTTTTTGATTTTCCTCTTTTTTTTTTTTTTTAATCAATATTACTCTATGGATCTTGTTGAATAATTGTGTGATGGTAAGCATTTAGTTGTGGTTGGAATCTTGTAAGCTTACTGGCTAATGGTTCTCTCTTCGAGTGAGTAGCTTTATTTGTGTCAGTTTTTTCAGTTTTAAGTTTTGTCGCTAATTTGATGGGTTAATGTTGTACAAATGCAACATGTTATATTTTGTATAGTTTGAAGTTGATGATTCTTGTCATATTTGTTGATTGTCTTTTCTGTTCTTTTTTTTAAATAATAGTGAATGGGCTGTCCTGAAAGCCCATGAGCTGGGCCGAAAGCATGTGGGCTGACTCAAACTGAAATGGGCAGTATTTAGGCGGGCCAATACATACCTACTTCAAGTTCGGGATAGCTCAAAACCCGTCCATTTCAGTTTGGGTCAACTTTGCCAGGCCCGGGCCATTCATCCAAGCTATACATAATCCATAACTATAGAAAGCAGGTGACCCACAAGCTACCACTAATCCTACAATCCAAGAAACTATATATACACAAAATGCAGCTGTATATAACATCAAATCTACTCACTTATCCCTTAGCATACGAGAGAGAAAGAAATAGCATTATAAACCCAGGCTATCCGATTCGAGAATTATACGAAAGCTGCTATATGTTTCTCTCTCCTGCTCCAGCTAGTACACCGTAAAGAATACAGAATAATTTTTCATTTTATTCCCGGCAGCTTTCTTTACTTTAGCCAGCCAAATCATTTAGCAATTGAGCCCCCATCAGATTCCTATAGGGCAGATTCTGGCCCTGATCTCCATCTAAAATCGAGAACTGCCCCTGCTGGCAGTCCTCCATCTGTTCTCTCGAGAAGAATACAGACTGCTGGGACGTCGGCGAGAATGAAAGGCTCATCCCCGCTCCGTTGTGCTGCTGTAGGCCCAGAGTCAAGGAAACCCCATTGCCGAAGTCCTGGATTCTGCTGCATTCATTATAAGAGGAGAAATCCAAGTCCACAAACCCAAAATTCTCCGCCCTCGGCACTTGTTGCTGGTGCTGTTTGCCGTTGCGATGATCATTGTTGATGATGGAGGTTAGCGAGTCTGAGTCGATGTGGAGGTGACCTGCAGGCATCAGGGGTTTCTGGTCCAAATGCGACGAGCTAGGGTTAGGGCTTCGGTTGGACTGTGGCAGCTGCAGATTATTCCGGCTGTTGTTGTCATTAACGCTCTCGCATTCGGCTGTCGTCCCCTGAGAGGACTGGTTATGTTTATCTTGCTCTTTTGTTTCTTCTATGTACATTTCCTCCACCATTGGTTTCCATAGCCTCACCCTCGCGTTGATGAACCAGTTGGAGACCTACACGGAATCGCATCAAATTAATTAATCGACGCTATTAGACTAAACGAAGAACATAGTAGTTTTTAGTAAGAATCGGCAAGAAGAAGACTTGCCGAGTATATCAAGTATTTTTTATGTTTTTATAAAATGTATTAATTAAATATAATCATCGAAAGCGATCTTAGGATGATGACCGCACCTGACTCCTCGATAGTCCAGTCTGCCGAGCTAATATATGTTTATCCACATCGCTGGATACCTGTTGTCAAGTAATTGATGTATAAGATTCAACGATATAAGCAAGTCGAATTTATGTGAAGCCAATAAACAAAAATGACTCTCCATAGAAATTAAGCCAAGAGTTACAAAATATCTGCTTTACTTCTAGCAGATAAATTTTCTAGGGTTTTACCGGTGAATTTCATTGCAGTAGTGTCCTGATGATATTCAAAATACTGTACTGGGCTGTCCACAATATTATCACTGGATAACATCCAGTTCTGTTGTTGGTTTGTACGACCACCAACACATAATTATAACTAACTTAGGTGTAGAAAATATTGCCAAAAGTTAAAAATATCAGATGATGAGAGAGATAGAGAGAGGAGACGAGGAGAGTTACGGGTGAAGGAAATGCTCGAAGAGCCAAGCGCGAAGGATCGAAACAGAACGCTCAGGGAGGCCTCTCTGCGGCCTCCACGCTTGACTGTCCATCGCTCCGGCCTGCTGAAACGCCTTCTGCTGTCGAAGGCACTGATCGAGCATCTTCAGCCTCGGCGTCTCCCCTTTCGTGGTCCCCGGTGCAACTGGGTCCTTCTCCCCCATCGCCTTCTTCGTCGCCTGAATCTGACCCACCACCCCGTCCCTAAGCCGCCGGAAATGCCTCGATATCGTCTTCCACGCCAACGTCGAGTAGACGTCCGCCGAGCCTCGGCCGGCAACCAACTCGAAGGAAGAAACCACTGCCCGCATTTGCTCGCAGTATCTCTTGTATCTTCTATCGACCTGAGTGAGGGGGAAAAAAGAGCTTGAACAATGTTAAAATAGTCGTTTATGGTGTAAATTAAGAAACAAACAAGAGAAGATAATAATGCAAAAGGCTCCGTTGGATTTAGCGCACAAATGCGTAAAAGACCTCAATCACAATAATGCAGCTGTGCAACTATTTTCCTGTTTGTTTTGTCCCAGTGGGGGTATTGCATCAAGATTGTAGCATTTGGATGGTTACAGTGTAGAAAGAATTCTGCGGTTAACATAAATTTAATTGCATTAAATGGAGAATTAAATAGAGAGAGAGAGAGGGAAATAAAAGAAACTAGCAGATTAACAAAGAAATTTGGTGGAGTTACCATTTAAAAAGAGGGATGGGGGACTGAGGGCTAGATAGCTAGATACATAGATAGATACCTACGAAAGGCAAAGAATAGAGGTTTCCAAAAGTAAATGGATGCCCAGAAATAACGTTCTGTCTCTGCTCAATTAATTACTGCTCAGTTGCCTCTTCTCTCCTACACTTTTTTCTGATTGATCAGATTTAGAGGAAAAGAAAAAGAAAAAGAAAAGGGTTTTATCTAACCTCTTCCAGCATGGAAAGAAGCCTGGCTTGGCGCTGCTGAAGCTCCAAAATGTCCATGGAGAAGAGAGCAGACTGATTCCAATTAGAAGGAGAGGAAGATGACTCTCCTTCTTTATTAATCCTTGATTTTTGGTGTCTTGGGCTGCTGCCTCCTCCAAGATTGCAGAACTCGTTCAGTAACTCCTGCGCTGGAATTAGGTACATGGAGCTCTTCAGCTGATAAGTTTGGTAGAATCTCGCGGCATCAATCTGCTGCGGATGTTGCTGATGAGGATTATTGATAATATTCTGGTGGAAATTTTGCTGCAACTCTGAAGACTCAGCTGGATACGTGAGGGACAGCGAGAGCCCACGATTGGGCGTGCCCTGCTCGACGTCGTTGCTGCCTTGACCAGGAAAGAGACACCTCAGCGAAGAAGGATCATCGACAAGCAAGTGATTATTCGGCTGCTGCTGCTGCCAAGAACTGTTCATAGCCGCATCTGGGCTGATGAGAGGACCAGCTGCAGCAGCGCTGCCGCTGCCGGAGGAGCTTCCCTCGGGTTTCGGGTAAAAATGCTCGGAGGGCATCCCCAGCATCTCCATCCCAGCCTGCAGCTCGAAGAGCCCGTGGTTGTTCTCGAAGGAGCCATGGCCGGACGAGAAATCGGCGTAGGCGTACGCTTGCTGGTGATCAGTCTGATGGGCCATCTTCTTCATACTCTGATTGATGATACCAGCGTTTTTCAAATGGTGGATTCTGTGTGGGTGACCTAAAGAGAAGACCAATTGTAGGGCAAGACCTACTCACCTGTTTCGGGAGGGAAAGCGGCTGATTCTATATTCAGCCCCTTGCGTTGAGGATCACGAGAGAGGGCAAGTGGACCTACGTGTACTTATTAACACATCTGCATCTCATCTTCATCACCAACATCCATCCCAATATTTAGATTGCTGAACAAACATAATAAAAAGGACACATCAAGAAGCGTAGTTTGCTCTCACACTACTACTGCCACTGGCAGTCCTAGTCAAAACTCTTCTTTATATCATCAAATTTTACAGATTCTAAAATGCACTTGCGAACTCAAGTGCTCGCCCCCCCCTCTGCGTGTTCAGAACTGCTACAAAGTTTAATAATTGCCTGTGAGATCACAGGGGTAGGGACGTTGGGATTGGGCGCGATAAACGAGCGATTCTGGAAGAAGAGGGATACCTTTTTTCAGATGGGCTTCTGCTGGCTCTGATCAGAAATGGGCAGGGTGTTGAACAGTGAGGGAGCTGAACAGAGAGGGAGCTGAATCCGTGTGTGCGTCACTTGTTAGCTTCTGCTCTACTGCTGCACACCTAAGAGTCTAGAGACCTCATCATCTTGCTAGCAGCGCAGGCAGTGAGGGCTTTTAAGAGAGAGAGAGAGAGAGACGCGAGGGGAGAGAGAGAGCGGGTGGCATTGAAAAATATTCCGCAGAGGGGTGCTGGCGCCGACTGGGGAGGGGTGTGGTCCTCTACCCTTTCCCCAACTAATTCCAATTTTAATTAAAAACTCTCTCCACACTATTCGTTTTTATGGAACCAGACAATGGGGCCTGGACCACACACCTCTCCCATCCCCTGGCCATGATTGCCTCTCTTTTGTTTTGTTTTGTTTTTTCCTTCTTGCTTGTAAAATATGCTTTTTTTTAGGGATTTTTTGCACATATACCCCCTCACATATTTCATCTCATATAAGGGAGGTTCCCCTAACTTTTTTTTATATTCAAAGTAAAAGATTTTCCTGCAAAAGTAGGTTGTTTTGAAAACTAGCAACATTTGTCTTTAAACTACATACCCTTTTTTTTTATAGAGTAGATAATTTTCTAGTAAAAGTATATAATTCTACAAACCATCTACTTTTCTTTATAACAAAAAATAGATAATTTTTTTTTCATAATAGGGTCTGTTTGGATTTAAGGAATTGGTGTGAAGTGAGGAAGTAGGAAGTAAGATTTATTTCCTTTAGGAAAAAGGGAAATGAGTAGTAAGTTTTCTGGTGTTTGGATGGTTGTTGGGAAGTGTGGTTTGGAAAATGTTTTGTCGTTTCCGGTGTTTGGATGGTAATGAAAAGTGGAAATGGAAAAGTTGACCACAAAGTTGACCGCAAAATAATATTAAAATAAAAATTAATTAAGAAAATAAAAAATAGATTGTAATTAGAATGCAAGTGAGATTTACATGACCAAAAAATTAACTGTTTTATGCTATAACTTATTATAAATGAGATTTACATGACCACAAAATTAACTGTAGCACTCTGGAAGTGAGAAAATGGTTGTGTAAAAGAGAGATGAAAAAGGGAAAAGGGGATTTTCTTATTTTCCTTTTCCGGTGTTTGGATAGATAGGGAAATGAGCAATTATACTTCCCCACTTCCTCACTTCACTCGGATTCCTTACATCCAAACACGCCCTAAGCTAATATCTTTGTTTTCAAACTATCTATTTTCTTTCAATATAATGAAAGTAGAAATGTTTGTTACAAAATCAGATAGTCCTAAAAGTCATATATATCTTTAAAGTACCTTCTTTAAAATTAAAAAAAACTGACATTTAAGCTATAACTATTGTAGATCTAACAAAACTATTGCTATTCATCTTTGAACTATCTATTTCTCTTTGGTTTCAAAGGATACATTTTTGTATTAAAGTAGACATTTTTTTAAAGTAAGACATCTATCATATGAAGATTTTCGTGACCTACACGTAATAAACGATTTGAGTATCATTTGATAAAAACAGAAAACAGAAATAACAATATCTTTTCAAAAATGCATTGAACGATTGAATGAGTGAAAATAATATAAGGAAAGGTAAAGAATTACAAAAATGGAATTCATTAATGAAAACTATAATTATTAACAATTAATGTAAAATAATGGGGCATTCCATTTCAGCCACATAAGTTAAACCGTAATTAGGAAAAACTTAAGCGCATAATTTTATTTGCTTCAGTCACCTCTTTTTTAAAGTAAAAATATGTGCCCAAGTTTCAAGCACGCTCATCAGCAATAAAAGAGTGCTTCTAAGTAATCGCTTCAAAAAATACGGACCACTTCGAAAATACTCTATTTCTGAGGATTGCGACATGATTGCAGTCCTCCAAAATAATCACAGTATAAAGGACTGCGACTATGATCATAGTCCTGAAAAATACCTTATTTTTAAGAGCTGTGATTATGATCACAGTCCTTACAAAATAATCATATCCCTATTTCTGATGATTGTGATAAAAAATGCACTATTTATAATGAATACGATCATGATCGCAGTCCTCTTTATTAGAATTGCGACTATGATCGCAGTATTCAAAAAAATGTCTTATATTTGAGTCTTTATGAGGACTGCGATTATGAATCACAATCCTAATATTAATATCGTTATTATCAGTAGACTCTTGTTCACTGACATCGAATTATCCCTAATATTTTTCAGATCTAAACACAAACAGAACTCATTTATCACAAATAAACAAAATTTGTAGAATGTCGACCTGTGAATAACTCTGCGTCGAGGATGGTGGGGAAGGGTAAAAGAAGAAATAAAAATATATAAAAAAGTGGTGGCTAGGAAAAATCAGTTTTTGCTGACGTAGATGAGACTATAGCAAACAAAATTATGAAACTGAGTTTTTTTTCTTAATTATGAAGTAAAGTAGGTGGTTGTAGCAAACTATTCCTAAAATAATCTGATATCCATATTTGAGCTATTTCATAGTTGAAATTGTTATTTCCCTATTGTATGGATTTATTGTTATAATTATGTTATCTAGTAAAAGAATATTACATGCTAAATTTAAAATTTATTCCAAGATAAATACTTGATATCTCAAATTTATTTCATGAAAAAACATGCATGATGATCATGCTAAAAAATATATTTATAAGGATATATATGCAAAACATGTATGATTTTCCCCCCTGCTTGTATCTATTATTTTACTTTATTATTGTAACAATTCCTTTTTTTTTTTAAAATCGGGGGTCCTTTCAAGCACTATGCACCCTCTTAAGTTCTCAGCCTTTTCATATTATACAAGTAATCAACAATTATAATTTAGCCAGTCGTAATCTAGTACCCATTCTTATCGTATGGTTGACGTCATTATCACAGCGTGCCTCCGCTGTCCCCTGCGGGATCAAACGTGTGAGTCACACGTGTAGCAGCGATAACACAATGTATAACAAATAACGCCATTATTTTTCTCTTTATTGCATTGGAATAAATAAAAACCACAATGGGAGCAGGACAAGGGAATTAATTTGAGTTTTGAAGCATGGATTTAGGCTAAAAGTGCTACAGTTTTCATCTTTGGTTATTTGGAGAAGGCGTCGGCAGCCAGTGGTGGCTTGTGGGAGGGAAGGCATTCTTAATTTGGGTAGAGAGCTCGGATTTGATGGACCGCGCAAAATGCATTTCGCTAAAACGAGTGGGTAAAATGTTATTAGTAGGTCTCCTTAGATTACAGGCGGCTTAAAGTTTTAATATTCCGATTTTTTCACGATCTGACTGCACATTATCATCTTCATATTTTAATATGTACATATATAAAAAAATCAAGAGACTTGGAGTTCATATACTCATTGATCTGATCGTTTCATTTTATATTACGGTTAAAAAATTGTAAAGTTTGACAAAAAAATAGAGTAAACAAATTTCAAATCACATGATTTTTTATATGCCTACATTTTAAAATATGAAAATGATAATGCACGTTCAGATCGTGAAAAAAATCGGATTGTTAGAGTTTTAAACCGCCTCCTTAGATTATAATTTAAGAGAACCTGCAAGGAATGCATTTCTATCTATCTATCTATCACTAGCACATCATACATGTTTTATGACAGTTGAAACTTACTTTAAACAAGTCCATACAACTGTCTTGTATGTGGGAGTCGTAATATCTCTAAGTATATGACGGCGGTTTTTAACCGTCGTCAAATAGAGATTAGACGTCAGTTTGAAAACCAGCGTCAAAACTTCACTTTTAACGCTGGTTCTTATAAGAACCGGCGTTAAAGGTTGTTTTTTAAGAGTTGCTCTCTGTTTTAGAGCTGCTTTCTGTAAAAACAGTGAGCTGCAACTCTCAAAGCAGAAAGTTGCAGCTCTCAAAAACAGAGAGCAAGTCTCGTCGATCCCTCTTTGAGCTGGTGTTGGGTTTACAAACATCACAAACAACACATCCAAAAAAAAGTGCGTGCAGCTCACAATTAACATAACATAGAAACATAAAACTAACATATATACACAAAAAATTAGAATCATTCTAGTTTCTTGAAAATTTTGACAACATCTCCTCTATAATTATGAGTCTACCTTGATATAATAATTCATTCGGTGCATACGGCCTAAAATCATTCACACGTAGTGTGCGTGCGCACGCGCGCGCGTGTGCAATCATCCCAAGTAGTAATATATATACAATTAATGATTTACTTAAAAGCCACTTATAGATTTCAAAATATATACACATCAGTAGTACTGTATTTGAACTCTCACCATGTTGCACGGTCATTCCTCATGCGTCGCCGCCTAGCCGGTCTCATTCGCGCGCCGCCTCCTAGTGATGGATACCTACCAAAAGATTATTAAAATATTAAATAAGTATATATCATAAATATAAAATATGAAACAAGCACGTATCACAATATATGGAATATTAAAAGTACTTACTACTAAGCATGCTCTAGAACGTATTCTGCTCATTCTTCGTGAATCTCATCCACTTCATCATCCTTGTATGTTTTTTTTTTAATTATACATCGAAAATATTAAAATCAGTATCATGTTTAGTTTAATATTAACAAAAATAAAAATTATGTCAAATGATCAAATGATTATACATGTATTGGAATGGGGTTTCATTAAGATGCGACGATATCCCGCATAAACTGCATCACTTAGTATCCGCACCACGCTATCTAGTTGATGAGGACACTACAATAATTAAATTAATAAGATATAATTTAAATATTATTAATTTTTAAAAATAAAATACTAAAAGAAAATTGTCTTAATCATCCTCCATTAGGATGCATACTCGTACATTGCACATTTTGATTACTATTTGTGAAAACATAGCCATTGCTCTTTTAATAAAATAAATAAGAAAATTAATAAAAGATCTATATATATATACTAAAGCTAATGAGTAGATATAAGTATTAAACACTCTCATATTAATCATATCAATAATCTCACATCGCGGCTCGTGATGTAACGAGTCCAACTAATATACAATAGTGTTGTGTGGGTCAATTACACACAACACTCAATGTAATCTATTACAGAAATTAGTATGAAGTTAAATTAAAATAACAATTAAATTTTATTATAAAAACTCGAGTACTTACCCCGCATTTAATGGTGCAAAATACAAACGACCTCGCTAACATCCGTTCATTTTCTTCACGATAAACACAGCTTTTTTTCTTTTCAGCCGCAGCTGAAGCATCATAATTATATGCGATACTGTGAGGACAAATAAAACCATTCATACCACTGATGCCTATACGATCACACATCTTATATAAAAATCTAAAATAAAAATTAAAATAACAATTAAAAGCCTAAAAATATTTAATTCACATAAATTAATAAACATTAATTATTCACTTAATATAATAGTGATGCATGTCGCGCGTATCTGCTCCTTACCTACGAATTGCAAAACATCACTATGTTCGAGGCTTATGGAGGATTGTATCCAAGGATAACAGGAGGCATTTTTATTTTGATGATATTATCAGTTCTCATCCTCCACCCTAAAATACCCACTATCCTTAGCTGCTTGCAGATAATTTCATTTTCTGCCCTTTAAAATGGTTAGTTGACAGACTGTTTTGTGGGTTGGCTCGTCGTTGGATGTGCCACACCCTTCCCCTTAGCCATTTCTTGTCACGATACCATATTATCATTAGGCATTTGTAAATGTTTAATTAAAAAAAGCAGAATATACACTTTCATTTTGATAACATACCTGGGCATGTAAAGAAACAAGTTCTATTGGCCACGCAATAAAAGAACCAACAACATCATTAACGATGGTCATCTTATCGGTTGGATATGGTAGATATGCATTAATATCTAATGGCTTTATAATGTTTACTTTAATATTATCAGATCTAAGTGCATGACCCTGAAGCATTTGATTATCACCATTTGTGTTGTACACTTTTCCAGGAGCCACAATAGTTGTCATCTGATTGAGTTAGAACCTGCACACAGAAAATACAGAATTTCAGGAATATAGAACAGAAGTGCAAGTGCTCAATGTTACCGCTATAGCGAGTGGCTATGCGGGTCGTAATCCACAAGGAGGGACTAGCGATAGAAACTTTTTGTAAGTTCTCTTTATTTCACAAAAAATGGTTAAAATTCTTCTTTTAGTTCTTTAAAAGAAAAGAAAAATAAGTTATGTTAAATTGTTAAGAAAGTGGTAGATTAAGAAATGAAAAAAATAGAAAATAATTTTGTACAAAGAAATGAAAAATAATGAATAAAATTAAGAGATAGTAATGTTAGTGATCTAAACTAAAACTTAAAAGAAGAAAGTTAAACCCTAAAAAATACTTACTTATCTCTTCAGCATCTGCATACTTTTGACCCGTATCGATAATGTACCTGTGTTTGAAGGTGAGCAAAGTATGATAAATAAGATCTTCCCCATTCTCGATTTACACTACGAAATGAAGGGACAAGCTACACTACCATAGAAATGGCTATCCATCACTATAAGCCATCAACGACACTTGTAAGGGCAAGACAACTTCGAGTCTATCAGAGTCATTTAGATTTACAAACACAGAAGAGGGAAGCAAATAAAAACAAAAGTAAAGAAGAAAAGAAACTTCGATTTGATTCAAATAACTATAAAATAAAAGACTTACTTATACTGGTGTCACCCTCAGTACAAGCTTTACTCTCAGTCCTCCATGAAACTCTCCTCTGCTCTCAGTTACATAAATAAAAAAAATTACATAAAAGGAAACAAAAATTTAAGTTACAAACTACAGAATAGCCTAACTTTTACTCTCTGCTTGATCGTCCGTTTTGCCTCTGAATTTGCAGGTATTTATAGGAGAAATGGGGAGGGGAGAGCCGCTTGAGAATGAGACCAAATTGCTATCTCAACAAAAAAGATCTTCTGATAAGGTTGGAGATATGGACAAAATCATTTGCCAATAGAAAAGATCTTTTGATAAGTTTAGAGATAATGTTGGAGATAAATATTTGTTTATCCCTTAATCTTCAGTTGGACTTTGTCTTATCTCTCTAAATCTTTTAAATATATGTCCCAATCCTTTAGATATCCCTTTTGTTTGTTGATAGGGTTACCTTCGGACTTCTGGATTTGCCTTATTCTCGTTTATCCTCGATTCTCCAAGCTAACCAACTGGATTTTTAAAAATCTTATATTAACTGAATTATATCTGGGTTTATCCTCTCTGATAAGCTCAATCTTTAGTTGTGATTTAAATCCTCCCAAGAATCTGATTTAGTTAGCTCAAATTTTTGATTTATCTTCTCCCATCATATCCTGCAAAAATTAGGTATTAAGATAGTATAATTGCAGGATTTATTATAGAATGGGTATAGAAATGTAATAATAAATATGCAATATATGTGTCCAAACATACCCCACACCTATCCTTTGCTTGTCCTCGAGCAAAACAATAAAACAAAAGTAACCTAACTCACTTTCGTAGGAATCACGGTTGCACTTAGTATGTACAATAAGCCGTTAAATCTCTAGGTTACCCTAGAGGATGAGTTTTGTCTCGTGAGGGTTGTCAGTGGATTACACCCACAAAATTCAAAAGAAAGAGAAATAAAGTGTTAGTATTTTCGAAAAATATTTTGAAAAAGAGAGAAAATATTTGAAGTATTATTATAAGAGTTCAAGTAATCTATAAGTTATAAAAAAAAAAATCTAATTTTTCATTCCTAAACTTAGCCTCTATTCAAAAACTTGTTATCAATCAAGGTGAAGAGTCAACTGTATTTTTTATCTAGTCTATTACTTTACCCTAAGTTATATGGACCTTTGTGACCATGAAATTTTGACTAGGGGCTCTTTAACTCTAACTTTTATACCTTATTTTATTTTTTTATATTTTTATATTTTTGGTGGTATTATTCCTTAGTTCTCTTAGGCTTTCTAATCTGCCGATGTAACGAGCCTTTAGACAGTGACACCCAAACTAGATGGTCTTAGAGTACTGGGTGAGAAAATAACCCAAGGACTTAAGGATTCGAGCAAACAAGACCACAAAACTAAGGATTTTATTTACTATATGGACCACTTTTAGGCGTGAATATTTATGCTTTATGAGATACAAGTACCCAGCTTAATCAGAGAATTTTTTGATATATATACATACACACACACACACACATTTATTAAATAAGGCATAAGACTCTTTGTTTTTGAACCTAAAGTATGTAAGTGTTATAAAATTACATATTCATCAAGGTAAAGATCAAGACTAAATTACTTTTTCAAGTTTTCTTCCTAACCTTAGAAATCAAACAAATAATCTTTTATTTTGACCAAGTATAAATAATCCTAATTATGATTTTCCTATTTCTTAAAATTGACTTAATTTCTTACAAAAATGGTCAAAATATTGTTCCTCTGTTAAAAAGTTTTTAGAGGCAAAGAAAATGTTAATTTTTTTATTTTTTATTTTTTAAATAAAAAACCTATGTTATGTTTGAACCCTCTCCCATACCGATCTCATGCATTGTCCTCAATATATGAATGAATGCATAAATACATGAAAAAGAAGAAAGGGAAGGAAAATATTACCTTAAGGTGGTGGTTCCGATGGTGGTCGGATTGGGCCAAGCGTTACTACCCAATCAAGATAATGTGGTGGTTCACGAAACCCACCTTTATTGACCTCTTTTCTATGTACATAATTACAATCCCTAATATGAATTGAATCATGAAAGACCCTCTCTTGAAACTCATTCTCTTTACATGACCAGTCTTGAAAAATCATTACGGAGTTATTATAGTCTATACCTATATCCAACAAAAGAATGTGACTTAGTGGAATGGTTGACTTGGATTCAAGAGTGATAGGTTCGGGAACAAATACTAACTCGAAAAAATCAACTTTGGGTTCGAGAGCCAATTTTAGTTCAAAAGTTGAGTCCAAATCAAAGAATTGAAATTCACATTCTTCTCCCGTCAATGGAATATGACTATCCAAATTTGGTAATTCAATTTCTAGATTTATGGGTATGAGAATAAATGTTGGATCCGAAAAGTGATCCAAATTGGGTAATGATACTAGAATCAACATAGATTCGAAGATGAAAACTGAATCACAAGGTTAGGGATTGGGGTCACATTCACATTCAAGTTCAATCTCATTGAATGAAAAACTTGCCAATTTGTTCAATGCTTAGAATTGGTCAAGTTCAAATTTGTGTGATGAAATTGAGTCGTGGTTAATGTCTTCAAGACACTAAGATTCTTCGTTCCTATCAATATGACTAGGGCAATCGAGAATGGTCGAACATGTGTTAGATAGAGTTTTCTTATTCCTTTCTTTTACTATGTTGATCAAATGACTAGCCTATTGACAGATTGGTTAAAATTATTTTCAGACTAAATCAGATTTTTCATACTCTTATCTGAATCCATAGGTTCTTCTTCTTGTTGTGGGATGTGGAACATGGAGTAAGGATCTTGGATTTGGGAGTCTTATGGGAATTGTGAGTCTATCATTTTCAGCTTTTGTTCTTGAGACTCAATCATGGCTTCTATACCTTTCATAGCCTCAAATGTTTCTTCTATTGGTTGATCATGGCTAGAAAAATATAGGCTGAATGTTGGAATGGTGGTTGACAATATGACTCGGGGAAGTTGTATCCCCATTGACTCTGTGAAGAGTAGTGATGATTAATCCAATCTTGTTCATAGTATTAGAACTGGGGCATGTATTGATTCGGATAAGACCAATCTGGCACACTTGGTTAGTCAAAGTTATGATATGCCAGGTTGGTAATATCAGAGCCGAAAGAGGTCGGGGCGTAATATGGATTACAATTAAAAGTAAAAAATTATTGTTATAAGCCGTATCATATAAGAAATGTTAAAAGCAAACAAATAAAAACAAACAAACAAATAAAAATAAAAATCTAGCCTAAGTTAGGGTAGACCTTAGACCTAGATGACTCATAACTGGTTAGACTGTCCATGGGAATATATTGTAGAATCTGATCACAAGTTAATCGGTCAGGTAGGGACAAGATTGGTGGGAGGTATCCGTGCTTAAAAGCGACAAGCCTAATTAAGTCAAAACATCAGCCTTTGAGGTTTTGCCCCTTAATCCCCAGCCATTGATACCAATTTCGTATGAGACAAATTCTAATCAACTTCCCCCCTTAGGTCAGTCTCCTATTGAGTCCGAGATGTCCCTAGGGCCAACGTCTACTCAGTTTTAGTTAGGCTTGGGTTAGTGAGTGAGGAGATTGTTTGTGGGCTAAGAGAGAGTAATAACTTTTTCACCTTATCTTGTTTAGAGGACAAGCCCTTAAATCAATTTAGTGCAATGTGTACATGTTTCTGAAAAGCAATAAGCAATGTAAATAATTCAAAAGTGTTCCTATACTACATGTTATGCACACATACTTTGCTCCAGCGCTCTTCAACAGTAATGTAAAATGTAAATAGAATTAGACAAATACATAAATGCAAAGTCTAAACCATTTTTAACATTTAACAAATATCAATTTATTGTTGAGGTTAGAAAGTATGTAAGTGAGTAAAACAAGAAAAGAATAGCTGCAGAAATTTCACTTTATAATTCAACTAACCTACAAAAAATACATGTTAGTAGTTCACTCAGATTGCCGTGGAAATGCAGTAAATCAGAAGGCTTCTGGGCTCTTCTTTCTTGAGTAGAGTCCAGGGCCACTTATATGTCCAATGCGGCAAAAATTTCCTTGTTGTTAAACTTATACACCAAGAACAGAGAAGAAAGTTAATCAATAAAGTAAACAAAAAAGAGTTACTTACCGTCCCTCTCCGGTAACAGTACCAAAATTTTGATTGAGTTGGAACCTACACACAGAAAATATAGAATTTCATGAATACATAATAGAAGTACAAATGCTCAATGCCACCGCTCTATCGAGTGGCTATGGGGGTAGTGATCCACAAGGAGAGACAAGCGATGGAAGATTTTTGTAAGTTCTCTTTAGTTCATAAAAAATGATCAAAATTCTTCTTTCAGTTCTTTAAAAAAAAGAAAAATAAGTTATGTTAAATTATTAAAAAAGTGGTAATTGAGAAGGTGGAGAAAAATAGAAAATAGTTTTACACAAAGAAAGTGAAAAATAATGAATAGAGTTGAGAGATGGTGACGATGGTGATCTAAACTAAAATTTAAAAAAAAGAAAGTTAAACCCTAAAAAAAATACTTACTTACCTCTTCGGCGCCTGATTATCTTTGACCCGTATCGACGATGTACCTTTATTTGAAGGCGAGCGAAGTATGACAAATAGGATCTTCCTCATTCCTGATTTACACTATAAAATGAAGGGGCACGCTACACTACCATAGAAATGGCTATCCATCACCATAATCATCAACAGTACTTGCAAGGATAAGGCAACTTCTAGGCTATCAGAGTCATTTGGATTCACAAACGCAGAAGAGGGAAGCAAACAAAAATAAGAGTAAAGAAGAAAAGAAACTTCGATTTGATTCAAATAACAATAAAAAAAAGACTTACTTACACCGGTGTCACCCTCAGTACAAGTTTTGCTCTCATTCCTCCATAAAACTCTCCTCTTCTCTCAGTTACATAAATAAAACAGAAATTACATAAAAAAATAAAAAAAATATAAGTTACAAACTATAGAATAACCTAACTTCTACTCTTTGCTTGATCGTCCGTTTTGCCTCTGAATTTGTGGGTACTTTTATAAGAGAAATGGAGAGGAGAGAGCGCACTAGAGAATGAGATCATATCGCTATCTCAACAAAAAAGATCTTCTGATAAAGTTGGAGATAAGATTTGAGATATGAACAAAATCATTACCAAGAGAAAAGATCTTTTGATAAGGTTGAGGATAATATTGAGTTTATACCTTGATCTTCAGCTGGATTTTATCTTATCTCTATAAATCTTTTAAATATATGTCCCAATCCTTTAGATATCCCTTTGTATATTGATAGAGTTGCCTTTGGACTTCTGGATTTGCCTCTATCCTTATTTATCCTCGTTAATTCTCCAAGCTAAATAACTGGATCTTCAAAAATCTGATTTTAACTGAATTAGATCTGGTTTATCCTCTCTGATATGCTCAATCTTCAGTTATGTTTTAAATCCTCCCAAGAATCTGATTTAGCTGGCTTTGATTTGTGATTTATCTTCTCTCATTATATCCTGCACAAATTAGGTATTAAGACAGTATAATTGCAGGATTTATTACAGAATGGATATAGGGATGTAATAACAAATATGCAATATATGTGTCCAAATATCATCCCATTAATTTCAATAGACAAATCAGAAGGAAGAAATTTATCTTATAACATAAATATTAAAAAGCATGATATTAACAAAATTGGTCGATAATAAAATAAATTACATAGTAATATTACCTTTGAAATTTAGGATAAATTTAATGACACCGAGTAAGAATCCACACACCAGGTATTTCTCTAAATTTTCATATTTCTTTCAGTACAAAATACAATCATTCGGGTAAGCATGTATCTTTTCATAATTCATACTCATAGAGCGTATGATTTTCTTGGCCTTGTGATCCATAAGTTCATTTTCCTCAGGAAGTATCTTTCAAAAGTTTGAGTAAGAATGTAAAACTCTTATCGCTCTACCCATTTTCTTCTTTCAAATTGTATAATTTCAATACTTTAGACAACTTAGTAAATTTAGAACCAATATATAAAGATTTTTCTCCATCATTCTTCAAGCTCTTGAATAAGTATAGATGATCCACAAAGTATTCATCTACATCATACATCATGTCTTCTAATTTATCACCCTCATCATAATTGACTTCTTTCCTTTTATCACATCTTCTTGAATTAATAAGTTTATCTACTCTTGTACTCTCATTGTGCCATATCTATCTTGTATAAGTTTCATCATAAATAGTTTCTTAATATTTCGTCTGTAAGTTTATCAAGACAACCACATTTTATGCACATACAATTAATATAGTTAGGATTGTCTGAATGCTCAACAACAAAGTTGAAATACTCTTCTACATCTTTTTTATATTTGGTACTTAACTGATCAACACGAATCTATTTTCGATCTATCTTTACTATGTCTAGATATAAAAAATAAAAAATTAATTTTCGATAAAACATAACATAAAAAATTCAAACAAAATTAATTTTGGATCCACAAGGCACACACATACAAAAACACACACGCATCATACACATACACATCACACACATGCACGCATTAACGCACACATACATCACACACATATATAAACAAGGTTCTAAATATCAGATATTGGATATCGGGATCGTATCAGATGGGGTTTTTCATATCGGATATCGGGGATACACACGCATATCAGGCCTTCATATTGGATAGTATATATAATGAAATATTAATAATTAAAAGTTGATTTAGTATCATAATTTCATCTACCAAATAAAAATAGTGTAATATGCATGCAAAGATGATTAAAAAATAATTTACATTTGCATGCAGTCGTGCAATAAATATGTTACTTCATATCGAACGATATCTCGGGCGATTTATTGCCAGATATCGGGTGATTTATCTGCTGATATTTCAAATACTGGTTGTTTTTTGCCGTAAATGATATAGCGAACGATTTTCCCATATCGTATCGGTAACATATAAAACTGAGACGTCAGCTCAGCCGACTCAGCCGATATTTAAAATAGGGATATAAATACACACACAAATCACATACACATATAAACACATAAACGAACACACACATATACATTACACACATGAACACACACATCGAATATCACACATGCACACACAAATTTCACCAATTTAGCATACAGTCAGCACCAATTTTTTCTCCAATTTAGCACCAATTTTTTCCACCAATTTTAGTGCATATCACACATCATGCAAACACATACAAATTTCACTAATTTCACAAATTTAGCATCAAACCAGTAATTTTACAATTTTTTCTAAATTAATTAGTATATTTCAACAAATTTCACAAAATTTTCTAAACTATCAAGCTGGCATCAAATCATTTTTTTTGTAAATTCATCATTTTATAAATCAATAATTTCACACAATAAAGAAAATTAGAAGAGTGATACCTTAAGGTTCTCCGGAGGGGAGAGGCGGGGCTCGCCGGAGGGGGGAGAGGGGTCGAGCCAGGGGGACCTCGCCGGAGAGGGCGGCTCGTGCACAGAGAGGAGGGAGATTTCTTGGGGGAAGAGAGAGATCAGAGCGGGGAGGCTCACTGGACAAAAGAGAGGATGAAGGGGCTCGGAAAGACGGAGGGGAGGGTGTTAGCCAAGAGGCCTTCCACCCTAGTTTTGATGATTATTAACTTATGTAGTTATAGTTTACTAATAATCTTGTGATGTTTAGTTTCAGATACTTAATCAAGATATTAGTAGGTGATTAGCTTCAATAAAAGTATTTTGGAGCTTTCACATGGTGATTCAAGAGCCCGAGCATCAAGTTTATATCTAGCACTCATTTGGAGTCAAGCTCGTTGAATCACGTTTGGATCGAGTCGACTTGGAGACGGCGCTCTACAAGAAGACTTCAGTACATTATTTTAGAATAGTTAGTTTGGATCTAATGTTAAAGATTAGATAGTGTGGTATGCTCAAGTTCACAACACACACACGTTTCATGTTTATTGGTTTTCGGTTTGTTGGTTTAACCGATCTTGGTTTTCATGAATAGATTGAATCAATACAAGTTTACATGGTTTAATGTATATTAGATTTTCTATATACATCTATGCTTCAACTATTTAAACAAACTTAGTTTGATAGTCTATTTCATAAATTTGGAGTTTTGGTATTTTAACAAAACGTATTTTTTGATTTTAAGTCAAAAATATTGATATATATATCTTCATGTATATTGGATTATATCCATATACAACATGCTTAAAAGTTATTTCAATAACATGTTTTTGTATTTGGATGAGTTTTGGACAAAACGATTTTCCATTTCAAAAATCCTAGTTTTGGAAAATACGGATTTTAGTTTTCGGTAAAATTTTCATAACACAAAAAGAGTTCAAAATGTTTATAACATAGTTTGATTTTTACTCAAACATGTTTGTATATCAAAAATAATATAAGAACTTATTTTTGTGGATTTTTAGAGATTTTATGGGATTTAATTAGGTAATAAAAACCCAAGTTTTAAGTTCTGAAAATTTGCCTGCCAGGCCCTAGCGGTCGACCGGGACGGTCGACCGGACCAGTGGCCGGTTAACCAGACCGGTAGAACGACGTGCACATGGCCAGCCACTTAGGCCGGTCGACCGAGCGATCAACAGACTGCAAGTGCCCCACTCTCCGGTGGGGGCGGTCAACCAAGCGGTCGACCGTGAGCCTTGGCACGGTCGACCGAGCGGTCGACCGGCCAGAGAGCAATTGCTCTCTGGATCTGGCACGGTCGACCGGGCGGTCGACCGGAGGGCTCAACGGTCAAATTTTTGACCGTTGGCCGGTCGACCGGCCGGTCGACCGGAAGGTCATTTTTGACATTGTCAGCTGCCAACGGGCAGAATTTTTATGGGGGTGATAAATACCCCATTTGAAGTCGATTTTCACCAAGTTTTTAAGAGTTAAAATTCTGATCTTCTCTAGTTTTTTAAGAGTAAGTTTTTCAAAAGAGTTTTTGGCTTTAAAAGATCAATCTTCATTTATTTTTAAAGTGTTTGTTAATTCAAAGAAAATAATCTTTTGGGAATTTGTTTTTGGTCTAAAAATTTTATATCTATTTGGAGATTTTCCCAAGTGATTTTTTTGTTCAAAATACTTTGTTTTCTCACACTTGAGCTTATCATTCTATCCTCTCTTAGGATCTTTGTTTTGTGGGAAAAGAGATTGGTTTGTGGTCTTTTGATCACTAAGTTGTAAACCCTCCTACTTTGTGTTATCCCTCTTGTGTAGAGGTTGATTATTGGAGTGGTGGCTTTGTGCCCTATCCCTCTAGTGAGAGGTTGATTGGTTGTTTGGCTTTGTACTTATCCCTCAGTTGTGAGGTTGATTTGGTTGGCTTTGTGCCTAGCCTCTAAGTGTAGAGGTTGTGTTTGTAAAGAGAGGAGTTGTGTACTCTAAATTGTAATTGCCCCAAATCCTCAGTGGAGGTTCCCTATGTGGGAGTCCTGTGTGGACGAGTTAGTGAAAATCCTTCTATGTTAAGGCGGGAACGTAGAGCTAGGTGCTCGAACCTCGAAACAAGTCTCGGTGTTTGCGTTTGATCCATTGACTCTAACTCTCTTTCTTATATTGTGTCTTGCATTGATTCATATTGTCATATCATACTTATATGCTTAATTGTGATTGTTTGTGTGCCTCACTTGTGTCTAACCACGAGAGCTTCATATAGCACCTCAACTCTTATTCAGAGGGATCAAGAGGAGTTAGTCCAGAGCCCTTCACGGGGAATTCGGCTACACTCGTTGGTTACACTAAGTGTGTTGCAATTAAGTTTTAATTTTCGCATTTTGGTCATTAGATTAGCCATACACCTATTCACCCCCTCTAGGTGTACTTACAATTGGTATCAGAGCCTACACTCCTGATATTAGGTTTAACCACCTAGGAGTGTGATCTTGGTTTTGCTAATCTATCATTTACATTTGCATTTGCACACATATAGTTTGCACTCATGGATAGCCCTCCCATGTTTGATATCTCTAGACTTGATATATGGAAGGTTATGATGAGTTGTCATTTAAAAGCCCTAGGTTATAAAGTTTACCTTGTCATTACCAAGAAATCCTACCTTAGTGATAGCAAGCATATAGAGGCCAATGCACTAGCCCTAAAGGTACTTAGAGCATCCCTTGATAAAAAGTATTTACATGTGTTTTCTCACTATAATTCTGCTTTTGCAGTGTGGAATATTTTGACATCTCCCGAGCTACCAACGCTTATCAATAAGAAGAGAAGATCTAGTCGAGACGAGTCCGACGAACGTTGCTTCATGGTCCAAGGGAATGACTCCCTTGAGATACATTCGGACACTCAACTAGATGTTAGTACTAATTCTCATTACAATGAGTGTATAGATGCACAAGCCTTAAATGTTGAACTTGCTAAAAATTGTGAAAATTTGATTTCAAAATACAAACTTTTGTAAAAGGATAGCTTTGCTTTAAAAGAAGAAAATAAAATTTATCTTCTACACTTGAGATTGCTTTGCAAGAGAGGGATGAGATTTCAAGTGAACTTGACTCACTTAAATTCCAACTTGAACTTGCACTTATTGAAAACAAAATTTTGAAAACCAAAAATGATTGTGAAAATGTTTTAAAGAAAAATGAGGCTTTATCTTTAAAAGTTGATTTTATTATAAAAGAAAATATTTCTTTGAAAAATAAAATTGATTTGATTTCACAAGAATTGAAAGACTGTTTAAAGAAAATGTTTCTTTGAAAAATGATATAGATTCACATGTTTGCCATGCAAGTGTAGCTTCACATTCTAACTCACCTATTGCATGCACCTCTTCTTCCATGATTGAAAATGATATTTGTATGCTTAAGAAGAGTGTGGATTGGTTGGGCTCCACTTTGAGTCATTGTGCTTTGAACCACACACGTTTGGAATCTTTGTTTCAAAAGAAACAAGTTCCATTTATTCATGCACACAAACCACAGCATACACATGCTTCTCACGTTCACTCCCATAACACAATGTATACTCATGTGTACACTTGTACACATTGTGGACGTAACGGCCACCTTGCTAAATTTTGCTATGATAAGTTACATGATTCAAATTTAGCTACTAAATTTGTTTGGATTAGAAAAGGAGCTAACCCCTATGGATCCAAAAGAGTGTGGGTACCAAAGACCACCCCTATGCTATTTGATGTAGGTGTGGGCTCTCGCATGACGTGAGAGCGATGGTACCTTGAGGTGGATGCGTTTCGAGCTAAAAGAGGACTATTTGGATGCATCACTTTCAAGGGGAGTTTGGTGGAAGGACCACCTCGGTTTGGAGATAAGGAGATGTGCCTCTTCGATTTTGGTAACAATCTCTTACTCCTTATTTATTGTTTACATGCTTTTCATATCATTAATTTTAGCATATTTTGATGTTTCATGATTAGTATGTTATATGCCATGATATTTAGATTAGTGATATACATGATTAGTTATTTGAGATACCCATGTTTAATATGGACTTATACCTTTGTGTTCTCACATTTGTTTTAACTAATGTGTATGTCCTAGATCTAATGCATGTTCATATACATAATGATCTTATAAGTTGTGTTTTGATTTCTATGCTTCATGTTTTAATTACTTGTTTGGATGTTAGTTTTCATTAAAACTTGGATATATACTTGTACAACTAGTGAGCCACAAATAGATTATTATATGTTTGTGCTTGAACGCTCATTTGTACCCATTAGATGTACTAGTATAGCCTAGTTTTGATGATTCATACATTTGACTTGTATTCCCATTTTGTACATGTTTTCATTTAAACTTCATATATATGTCATTGTGTCTAAACTATTCGCTATACATATACATCCTTGAGCCACTTGCCTTCATGCATATACTTTTGTGGACTCGTTTATATTTGGATATGTATGTATACTTTAGTTCGTACATGACATACATATACCTTGAAGGATTCTAGTTTTGATGATTTTCATGTTTTAAGGAATTTCTTATTGAGCTTGATTGTCTATTTTCATGATTTGTCTTTCACAAAACTTGTACACTCATATTACTTGATGTTTTCTCATGTTTTTATTTTTATGAGTATTATATGTGCTATATAGATTTTGAGTGACATTGATTTAGTGATTTTCATGTTTCATGAAATATATTTTTATTTTATTCCTTACTTGAAGGATTTCGTACTAGTTTTTCAAAATTTTTTCATATAACTAGTTCGTATTCTTCATATGGTAGAGTTTTCAAATGTGTTAAAATATTTTCAAACTTATTTTGAAAATTCCTACCCATTTAAGGGCGGTTGGTTGGGCGACCATGCCTTGTATGCTTATTATTGAAAATCCTTTTAAACATGTGCATGAAATGGGTGGTAGGAAATATGAGTTATACACTTGATCTTATTATGTTTTCAATTGGTATCATTGGATTTTTTCAATTGGTATCACTATTGACATTCTTTTTATATACTCATATATGTTTTTATATATGTATGCTTTCATTTCAAATAGTATCAATTTCGATTGGTATTTAATCTTCCATACATATATATGCTTTATTTGTACTTACTATATTTCTATATCTTTGAGCATAAATTTTGGTTATGCTAAGCTTGATTTCTTAAATGACTATTATATTTTAATTGATTATGTTTCAATTGGTATCTTATACAAGCTTATACATTATTTTGTTTAGTATTTCATAAAGGGGGAGAAAATTCGTATTTCATCTTTCAATTGGTTTTGTTTATTTTTGGTATTTTACTCCCACACTTTATGTTGAAAAATGATTGAAAAAATGATATTGATTATTTTTTGTATCATTGCTCCTAATGAAAAATTACTTTCAATTGGTACTAATCTTTACAATTGATATCAAGACTACCTATATGTTTACATCATTCAATTGATATCAAAATTTTTGGTTAAATTCTTCAACATGTTTTATTTACTTTCAATTGGTATATACATGTTTATTTAAATTGATATTAAAAATATCTGTGTTATGTACTTTCAATTGGAATGTTTAATTGATATCATGATGCATTAAATTGATATATATTTTTAATTCGTATCATAATGTTTTGATTTGATTTTACCACTTATTGATATTTTTTGTTTAAGATAAAAAGGGGGAAGAACATTGTTTTATTGTTTACTTTAACCCCTTTGTTGATGATTGACAAAAAGGGGGAGAAGTATTTGAGTTTATATGTATGTTTATTATTTATTTGTAAGCTTTTATCAAAGTTTGTTTCTTATTGGTATCAAGAGAGTTTGTTTGATGTTTTGATGTTTTGTTGATATTGGTGTATGACCCGGGAAAGGGGAAGACAGGAGGATTGCTGTAAAAGTTTTCCTTGAATCAAATGAAAAGGATTACAACAACAACAACAACTGTTCCTTCCGGTTACAAGGGAGGGAGAATATTGAATCTTGAATTCCCCCTTTGTTTAAGGCTGGGTTCTTCGCGTGGCGGTGGAGAGTGAATCTTGTTCTCCATTGACCCGATGACCGTCCTTCAGGGACGTCCTCTTCGGCCGGTAGAAAGAGTGACACAGCTCTGTCTACCAAAACTCTAAAAGAGAAGGTAGGCGAACGCTAGCTCGTACGCAGCGAACTTGCTGAAGAGTTGATCTGCTTCTTCTCTCTCTGTTTCTTTTCTGTCTCTCTTCGCCTGATTGATTCTCTGATCTCCTCCTCTCTTTATAGCATACAGGGCTATTTATAGAGGTACCAGGGGTGAACGTGCCCCTTAAAAACGCTCCACAATGAGGGCCAACTTCCCCGCTACATGGGCGGTAACTAACCCACGTGCCTGCTAAAGACACGCCACGATGGGGGCTGATTTCCCTTACGTGTAGGCAGTGATTGGTCCCTTAAGCAAGGCGGTTATAACTGAGACGCGGGTGTCAGGCCGTCGCGCCTTGATGCTGAGACGCGGGTGTCGAGCCAACGCGCCTTGATGCTGAGACGCGGGTGTCGAGCCAACGCGCCTTGATGCTGAGACGCGGGTGTCGAGCCAACGCGCCTTGATGCTGAGACGCGGGTGTCGAGCCAACGCGCCTTGATGCTGAGACGCGGGTGTCGAGCCAACGCGCCTTGATGTTGAGACGCGGGTGATAGTCCCTCGCGTCTAGAGCTTGAAACTTTTGCTTTTCGATGGCTTGTCCTCCAGTAACTTTTGGACAGCCTACAGAACCCCCTCCAAAGTTTTCGATATTCCGCAGTTAACTGGGACGGATTTCGAAATACTTTGGACTCTAGCTGAATTCACCTTCATGGCTGGACTGTTGATGCTCCGGGTTCGATCTTATCTGAAGTTGGTCTTCGTGAGTGTACTGTTTGAACTCTTTGAAGCCACCAGAGTTGATCATGTCGAGTGTCTTGATGCACAGTCTAAACCTCCCCGATTGCTTTTAGTCTGTCACGGGTGTGCTTTAAGCCAGGAGTGGTTGGTCGTCTGCTTGCGTCAGTGTACTGTTGAACTGATTTTGCAGAAGCAGGAGGCCGAACGCAGGTTCTTTTCAGAAAGCCGAGATGGTACTGCTTTAAAGACGCGATTTCTGTAGAGTGCATCCTTTGGCAATGGAAACGCGCCCGATCTTCCATGAGGCAGACGCGATGTTGGGCCCGCTGGGTCAGACGCGGACTTCGTAGAGAGACGCGACCTTCCGAATGTATTTATGGAGATGCTGACGGGGCATGTCCATCGAAGAGGTGCGTCCCTTGGGTGCGAATCTGTGCCGTGTCATGATTACGCCGCCAGCTGGCCTGGGGAACCGGCAGGATTTCACCTTTTGGCGCGCGGATTTCTCGGTTCATTAACTGAACCGCGCCACGTGTCAAATGATGACTCGCTGGGGAGTCGTGACGCATGATCTTCGCGAAGATTTGCTCCACGCGTCATGCGATGATTTGCTGCAGCTTTTATCGGGTCACACACCGCGTATCTTTGCGAATCCTTGTGCCTATAAAAGGCAACAGTCAGAGAGACCTCTTTTCTTCTCTGAACGCACTTGCTCAAGAGAGTTCTCTTCTTCCTCTGTTGAACTATTCATCTCCATTACTGGATTTTTGAACTGTTCATCTCCTTTTTTCTGGAATCAAAAAATGGCACCCAAGACCAAGCCAACCGCCTCTTCTTCACGGGCGACTGCCGCCGAGGTCCCGAGGGGTGCTTCCTCTGCGCAGGATGTCGCTTTCCCAGGTATAATGCCTTTTGGGCGTGGATTTCGCCATTAACGGGAGTTCATAGAACCCTAAGAATCCTTAACACAAAATATAACTCGTGTTTGATTCTCAGACGCGGTCTCAAACGCAGTCTTTGAGTTGATAACCGAGGCGCGGGTTTGGACCCTCGCGCCATTGGGTCCCGCATTTCGGATTCTTCACTTAGAATATTTCTAATTGTGAAGGGTTCAGACGCGGACTTGGTCTGCAGAACGCGGATTTGATCCTTGTGTTCTGTTTCATCAACTGCCGATTTTGATGAATCTGGCACCTGAGTCCAAGCAATTAGAAACCTGGGGGTGTGAAAGGAAGGGAGTTACCCTCCTTAACTTCTGGCGGTTGTGGTGACGGAAGGGTTAAGGTAGATAACTCCCTTCTTTTCGCACCCCAGAAGTGGCATCAAGGACATTCCATGACCTTCTGGTGGTGGAGACGCAGATCCTGTAGGTCTGGACGCGGGTTTGATAATTCCTGCGTCTAGTATCTCTTCTGCGTTTGGACGCGGTTTCGCAGGTCTGGACGCGGATTTGATAATTCCTGCTTCCAGTATCTCTTCTGCGTTTGGACGCGGTTTCGCAGGTCTGGACGCGGATTTGATAATTCCTGCGTCCAGTATCTCTTCTGCGTTTGGACGCGGTTTCGCAGGTCTGGACGCGGATTTGATAATTCATGCGTCCAGTATCTCTTCTGCGTCTGGGTTATGAACACTTAGCATTTTTGCTTCTAATAAAGTATCTAACTAAGTGTCATTTTCTTTTGCAGTGCCCCATCCTTCTGCCTCACTCGTCAAGACGCGCCACTTTGGACATGTAGGTGGCGCTGACCGGGACTCGACCTTTGTGCTACGAAGGACTGTCCCTGTGACTGCTGACAAGTCGCAGGATCCCAGGGAGAGGCTCTCTAATGTTGACATGAGAACTCTTCGAGTACTTATGACCGATGCAGCATTCACAACGGATGCTCACGTCAAGCTGGAGAAGCCTGCCTTCTTCTTCGGAGATCGTATCAATGATGGCGGCTATCGTGTGTATGACGGAACTTATAAATGGCTCCGTCAGATAAAAGGTGGAAGATTCTTTCTTCCGGACATGGAGAGGATGTTCCCGCTGTCCTACTTCCAGCACATGTTCGTCCCTCGGAAGATGGAATGGGACCTTTCTCGATACGTCCCTGAGATTACTCTCGGTGATTTGGGTTCCCATAAAGTACACCGTCATGATAGCCATGACAGGTCGGTTCTCGGCCTTTTCCCTGGGTCGCGCAAGTCTGAGGTTCCGGTTGGAGAGATACCACAACTTGGCACCACCTTCCTCAACTCGTTCATGGAAGCGGAGGGTGATTATCCGGTCGGTTTCCGTCCGCCCGGGTGGGTCCATTCCACGGAGAACTACTGGTGGGGCAGGATGGTGGGTTTCGTCCTCACCGATCTTGGGGATCTGCTAAAGCGTGTGGGACTGTACCCGGCGGTCAGGGCCGTACAGTGGGGTGTCCCACCAGGCTTTCATAACTTTTTTGGGATCCTGGAGCGTTACAATCCTCTGACGGGGCCATTCTTTACCCCGGTCGGAGAGATGGGCCTTGCACTGCACGAGCTATATGAGGTCTCGGGGCTGGCAACAGGGGACATTCCCTATGAGGAATATGTCCCGACCACTGAGGAGCTCCACCTCTTGAAGAAAGAGTTTCCTCGGGTGTACGAGACTTACTGGGAAGTGATGTGTCACTTCCACATTTGCGGTCAGTTAACCTCCTGGAGGTCGCAGGGAGTCAAGCAACTGTCTTGGGCCAGCTACTTGTTTAACAGTGTCAACAAGAAAGACCATCCGATAACCCGACTAGCTCCCAGCTCCGACGAGGAAATTGAAGACAGGATCACCCAGGCTCCTGAAGGCTTCTACACCACGGTTTCGAACGAGGACGGTTTCGACCCTGACCTGGTTTTTGAAAGCTTCCACCATCAAGCCCGGACCCCTATCTCCGACAGGGCACTGTTGGCAGGCATCTTGATGCTGTGGCTAAAGCGTTGTGTGGTGCCCACGCTGCCACATGAAGCTATTGTTGCTGACGTGGTGTACCCGGCGGTGCTCCTGGCTCATGGCAACCCTATAGCCCTTCTCCCGGCCGTGGTGGCTGGCATTCAGAGCGGGTTGCGGGCGCTAACCAAGAGTTTCTGCGAGGCGCCGAAAACTGTCGACTCTCACGGCAAGCCGTATGTTGACTCAGAGGGGAATCCGACGGTGAAGCGTCCCAACCCTCGGATCGAGCTGCCTTATACGTACCTCATGGCTTGGTACGTGATGCACTGCCCTTCTCTGATGACGGCAGTGCGTTGGAGGGAGAGTTCCGTCCCTTTTGTACAGCGGTTGGAGGATTCGAGCTGGCGTGATCTTTATATATATTACATCCAAAAGCGACTTTCAGATCCTGCGAATTACCAGCTCCATCGCTGCTTCCCCGAGATCTCTGGTGCATCTTTCGGGGATCTATTTACTGATTCCGCGGGCCCAAATGGCTTCACGAGGTTGTCCGCGGGAGTCTTCTGGTGGTTGATCAATATTCGGCCCGGATATGTGCTTTTCCGGCAAGGGACTTCATGCACTATCGAGCCGTACATGCCGAATCGTTTCGCTCGACAATTCGGCTACGATCAACTGTACGTCGGGAATCCCAATGCTCGACTTGCCTTCGAAGGGAACTTGTTCGAAGGTGCTCGGGCTTGGTACTACAGTGTGGCCGGAGGGACAGAAGCAACCTTCCGCTTGCCTATCGAGGGGTCCAAGTGCCGTATGAGCTTCAGCTTCTGCACTTGGTATTCTCAGGTTAACCAGTCACCGGACTTCGCTCCGGGGTCTTCATGTATTGAGAGCATCAATGCAAATCTCGAGGCAAGGTCAGAGTCTGGTAAACCCTCAAAACTCACCGACCAGTACCTGAAGGCCTAGAAGGAGGTCGGGAGAAGGTCGGGAAGGGAGCCACGAGCAATAAGGGCGGAGCCGCGACCAACAAGGGAGGAGCCGCAAGCAGCAATGGCGGAGCCACGAGCAACAAAGACTCGACAGGTGGTAAGCAAGCGTCGTCAACGCTCTGCTTCAACTGCTGAACCTGCTCCCAAGATGGTTCAGAGAGACTTGACAACCGAAGTCTCCCGATCCGAAGACATCCCTGCTATCGTTGAGGTACCGAGGGAAGAAGATATAGCTGAAGAGGATGTTCCTTTAGTCCGTGCCCCTAGGTCGAGCAGCAGAGACCGTAGGTCTACGGAGGAAGGGGAGCTCGTTGACAGAGCCACCACCGCTGACGAGGATGAGCAGCTAGAGGTTGACATCATGAGTGGAGGAGATGTCGATATTCCGGGGATTTCAGTTCAACCCAGATTTTTACTTGCTCATGAAGGGAGAGATGAGGCACAGCAACCTGGGTCGCCTTATGTCTTCATCTCCAGTCCTCGGGCAGTTGACCCCAGCCCTACCACTGGGGTAATTGGTGGCAAGGCTCCGGCTGCAGAAGTCTCGCGCGAGGCGCTATCGTCTTCCTCACTCTCAGGGGAAAGCGATTTTGAAGACGAGATCGACTACGGCGATGAACCTGCTCTTCCTGATCCGAGTAAGTTCTCCCACATCTCAGAGGAGGAAATATACGGGGGTGAGCCATCAACGGTATCACAGCCGGCGATTATTCCTGCTGAAGGTACTCTTTTCACTTTTTGACCTAATTTCCCTTTTCATTTTGAAGAGGATGTTTTAACATTCTTCTTTTATGCTGCAGGGTTGGCCGGGGACATTGAAGCTGTAATCTCCTCGCATATCGAGGAGATGGTAAAAGAGCTGACCCAGTCCGAATGGGTCGAGGCTTCAGTTGCCGAGGTAACTCCAGAGAGGGCAACTACTGAAATTGGGGAGCCTTCCATTTTGCCGGAAGAGGAGGCAACCCCTAAGGCTGGGGAAGAACCTACTCTGCAGGGTGAAGAGGTTACTATTGAAGCCAGGGAGACTTCCACTCCGCAGAATTCGCCCAAGGATCCGACATCTCTGGTCCTCCCAGATGGTAAGGAAGTTCTGATATCTTAAATATTTCGCTTTTCTCCTTTGTGGCTAATGTCGCGATAACTTGCAGAGAAAACTGAGGGGGCTCAGGTGAAGAGTCCGATGGTCGGTACCCTTCCAAAAGGCCACCCAGCTCAGGTCTCGGTTGAAGCTTCTGAGGAGGTTGCGCTTACTACTCCATCATTAGCTGTGGAGGTTCCCGTAGAGATAACACCTCCGGAAGCGCCAGCGGCCAGTCTCGCTCTTGCTGTATCGACAGTCAGCACGACTCTCGCGCAAAAAAGCCGGCTTGCACCCCTTTCCTCATGATAGAAAGGGGGTCGGGGGGTACCTCGGGTGATGATACCATAGATTTCCTGACACGCAAAACGGTGCGGCAGTTCCTTGACGCGATGCGATCGTGCATTGATTTTATCCTGTCTGGGCGTAGCTCCTTTGACTTTGCCCGGACGTTTCTTGGAAACATGGCCGGTAACATCGAATTAACCGGAGGCTCCTCGCTGGCCAAGTCGTGTCTGCTGTTGGTGGAGCGATTGGGAAGTGACCTGAAGGAGCTGAAGTCTTTGGACAATGCTAGTTCTTCTCCAGAAGCCCAGGTCATCTTGACGAGGCTCCTGGCCGTCCAGGAACAAGAGCGACAGGAGGTGGAAGCACAAGTTGCTGAAGAGGTCCGCAATCTCGAGCGTTCCCAAGCTGAATGTCAGAAACTGGCTGACGATTCAATGGAATCCGAGTTCATCCGGCAAAACGCAGAGCTCGCCATTACCAATGCTCGGTCTGCCATCGCTAAGGCGGAAGCCATGATCGCGGATAATGAGAGGACGCTTGCCACCGTCCGAAGAGGCTGGAGGAGCAACAAGCTGCGAAGGCACGAGCTGAAGAAAGCCAGACCATTCATTCCTCCAGGTTGGAATCTCTGCGAGCACAGCTGGCTGCAAAACCCTTTTTATCTGAAGAGGAGCTACGGGTCCAAGCCATGATGGAGGCTGAGAAGGCATGTCAGCACGAGATGCATCGTCTCAGGGAGCGCATCCGTTCTTTGCCGGATCAAGACTTTTAGCCTTTTCCCCTTCCTCCCCCTTTTTTTTGTAAAGAAGAGGACACTCTATTAGAGTGTTTGTATCCACTTTTACTATTTTCGATATAATAAAAGTTTTTTTTTTGAAGTTTTTGTTCCATCTTCTTTGTTTAGCTGTGGATGAATTCAACTCCCTGATCACTGGCTGTGAATACTGAACTTAGGTAAGACTAAGTTCTTTCAATGAGACGTGGCGTCGAGCTTGATGAGACGCGGCATTGATCCATAGAGTGAGACGCGGTCATCCGTCCATAGGAACTTAGATTTCACTAAGTCCTTTTGATGAGACGCGGCGTCAATCACAGCGTGAGACGCGGTCATTATTCCATAGGAACTTAGATTTCACTAAGTCTTTTTGATGAGACGCAGTGTCAATCCGTGGGGACAAACGCGGCTTTGAGTAACGCGAATTTATCCTGTCAATGAAGACGCGACTTGAGCGGATGCGAGGGACGCAGCCTTGTGTATTTTCTACTAATCTCAGAATAGATTAAGTGCTTAGAAAGGGCCCCGTTTGCTGAAGGGACGCGACTTTGAGTCACGTGGACGCTCCTTTAAAACGCAGGTGAATGCGTCCCAATTTGAGAAAGGTGACGCAGATCCTCGGACGCGGCTTTCCCATCTGCGTTCAATGTAGCCGGACGCGGCATCTCTATCTGCGTTTAATGCAGTCTGACTTAAAGATTTTTTTTAGAGATCTTTGACCGTCAAGTCTTCGCTGACGATTGGGAAACCGGGTCATCCGTTGTTTTCCAAGGCAGTTGTCCACGCGTCGGTTTTCCACTGGGCTTGGGCGTTAATGCCCTTTAATGTAAAACCGGCGCTGACGGTTGGAGACCAGTGTCTGTGACGGTTCCCAAAGCGACGCTCCACGCGTCAGTCTCTCATTGGACTTTGGCAGTCGTGCGGCCACCAAGGCAACGGTTCCGATTAGCGCACCATTAATGACAGTTATTAGGGGCTGCCTATAAATAGGGCTAACCCTCTTCCTCTTTAACAATTCAGACCTTGGACTGTTCTTTCTTTGGTTTGCTTTGAGAAGTCTCGCCTCCCTTAAAGTCTCTAAAAGGGATCCTGTGTTCATGGATGAAGATGGCTCTGTGGATGAAGATGACCCAGGGCTTTTATGCTCCTGTTTGGTCTCTTCAAGAAAAAGCGTCTCTTGGATCATCTTGCTCGTCCGCGTTTGGATGCAGAGAGCCCAACTCTTGGTAGAGGCCTCTGCTGGTATGTCATCCCGACTTACCATGATGTCTTTAGTCCATCCAGGCCTGCACCTTGGCCCTTCTTAAGGAGATGTCACCATCTGAATGAAATCTTGGTGCATTCCTTTTCTGGAATTTGTGCCATTGATTTGAGCTTCCCTGAACGCGGGTATTGAAGTCCTTGGTACTTGACGCGGGCTTTGCTCATGAAGTTCGCGTTTTAAGGCCATTGACTTAGATGAATTCCAACTTGGGCTGAAGGGTCTCAGACCCGAATCTTGCAACTCCTGTTTACTCAACAACGAGATGGCAATTTTCGGCGTTTTGAGTCTTTTTCGCGCCTTGTGCTTTTAGGCGCGGGCGCAAGATGAGACGCAGTTTTGATTCGCGTCTGTCTCTGCTGACGCAGTAGTTTGGCTCACCGCGCGGGCTTATTCCCGCGTTTGCAGTTCTCCATAATAGCCGCGTTTGTTACTTAGTATTCTTTAAAGTATACCAAGTTCCAGATTTGCTAACTCTCTTGTTTATTCTTTACAGGTAGGCTTGATTGTCCTTTTTCAGGTTCGCTGGGCCCCTGGAAGAATATTTCAGCCGGCGGACTTGTTCGATGTTCGTCCACAAGGGAATATATTATGGTCCTCGTCGTCCACAAGGGAATATATTATATCCCTGACGAGGACTCGACTCTCGCCAAGGTCTCTTCAGATCCACTGCACCAATCATGCCTGCTGGCAAGAGATGGTCAGGGTAAGTATGGCGGCGCGGAGGTTACAGTGGATAAGGTGGCAGGTAGGATCCTCTTCCTCTCCCACCCCAGAAGTAACATCAAGGACTCCTCATGTCTGCTGGATGGTCTGCTGGGGGAAGAGATGTTCATAAACGAAGGGTTGCCGGACTTTCTGCTTCCACCGGACTTCAAGAACACCATTGCTCTTTAGCTTAGTCAGCTAGGGCTCTTTCGATGTTTACATCATGCATCGTGGTGTAACCAGCTTCTATTGTAGCCACAAAACATCGCGCACTTGGAATCAGACGCGGCTTTAAGGAGTAAGTGCAACCTCTGAGAGGGAGAGGGACTTCTTTGTACTCCTTAATTGTAACACTCCATCTTATTGTAAGAGAGCGTTTTGACTGTAACACTCAATCTTATTGTATAAGAGAGCGTTTTTGTATCACTTTCATGTACCTGGAAATAAATAAAAGTGACACTTCTCTTTTTGCCTCTTCTATTGTCTTGAACTCTTTTTTGTCTCTTTTTGGTCAGACGCATAGAAGCAAAGAATCTTTGGCTTATCAAAATGAAAAATTTTAACAAGTCAAATTTTGTGGAGAAAAGATCCTATTCCAGGAACTCTCATGATACTGTCAGAGGTGTAATATTAACTTGACAGAGGTGAAATTTTTGATGGACCCGCCACTTTATAAGAGAAAGTGACAAGTAGAATTGGTACCCCCAGGGAGGGTGAACTTTTATCAAGTGTTGGGATTAACTCGATTGAGCTCAACTGGGGATTTGATGGAAACACTGTTGATGGTGTAGTATTAACCCAACAATGTTTTTAGGTAGACTTGTTATTCTGTTGAAGAGAATAACAAGTGGGACTAGACTCGTGGGGGAATCTAGGAAAGTTTGTTACCGTCAGAGGTGTGATATTAACTTAACGGGTTGGAAGTGGTCTTGTCAGAAGTGTAATGTTAACTTGACAAGGATGTGAGTCAGAGGTGTGATATTAACTTAACTCAGAAGTGTCACTGTCATAGGTGTAATGTTTAACTTGACAGTGAGGGTAATGCTAGAGGTGTAATGTTGAACTTAGCATTGGTCATCTCGGCTCGCAAAAGGAAGTCCGAGGGAAAGTCATGGCCATAGGTGTATTGTTGAACTTAGCAATGACTTGGATGCTAGAGGTGTGGTGTTAACTTAGCATCATCCATTTCAGCTTTGGTGTGGAAGTCTGAAGAAAAGTGACTGTCAGAGGTGTAATATTAAACCTGGCAGAAACTTGATTACTGTTTAGAGGTGTGGTGTTAAACTTTAACAGTAATTTGTCAGAGGTGTGGTATTAACTTGATAAAGATTGACTCATGATAAGAGTAATTTGAGGACCTGTCATTCTATTGGTGAGAATTGACAAGTGAAAATTTTGAAGTGCCAGAGGTGTAGTGTTAACTTGGCAAATTTGAAAATTTGGTGCTCCGTGTAGAGTTGACAAACAAAATTTGTACTCGACAAGGAATATTGAAAAGTTTCCATTACCAGAGGTATAGTGTTAACTTAGTAATGGTGGTATTTTGTAGACCTACTATTCTGTGGATGATAATTGGTAGGGGATTTTGGAGGAAAGAGTGGAGTCAAGTCCACTTTAGGATTTTTAGCAAATCCTCAGCTGTCAACGGGTTTGAGGTGCCTTTACCAACTACCGTTTGAGTTGGGCTAGCCATGTTATTCCCCTCAGCATGATGAGTTGTCGAAGACTTATGTTGGACTTAGAAGCCAACATTTTCTTCTATCCTTAGCCGTCGGGGGCGTCGGATATTAATGAAGAAGCTCTTCTTGTTTTGATCAGAGGTGTACTTTTAACTTGATCAGCGGAAGAATACCACCTAAGGATAGTATTTCTTCAGGAACCTGCCATTGATCGGCATCATGAGTGTATTGCCATTTGAAGTTATGAGGCAATACGATCCATTTGAGTAGACTGACTCTACTACAAATGGTCCTTCCCATTTGGGTTAGAATTTTTCTTTTGTCTTGTGCGTCATCACCATGGGTCTTCTGACGGCTAAGACTAGGTCGCCTTTCTTGAAAGTTCGCACTTTAACTTTCTTGTTGAAGGCTCTGGTAATTCGAGCCTGGTAGAGCTCGATTTGCTGTTAGGCCTGCAGACGTTTATCATCTAAGGCCTCCAGTTCTTGGAGTCGCTGTCGATGCTTCTCCTCTGTTGTCATCTCCGCTGTCAAGGCGACGCGTAGAGATGGAATTTGGATCTCTAGTGGGAGCACGGCTTCACACCCATAGACCAAAAAAAATGGCGTAGCTTTAGTTGGGGTTCGTACAGTTGTACGGTAAGCCCATAAGCATTCACCCAACTTGTCGTCCCAGTCTCGTTGACTTTTCGAGACGAACTTTTTGAGAAGCTTGCCAATAGTCTTGTTGAAAGCTTCTGCGAGGCCGTTAGCGGCAGGATAGTATGCCGTTGAGGACACACTCTGGATTTTGAACTTGGCACAGAATCTCTGGAAAGCCTGGCTAATGAACTGGGGTCTATTGTCATGGACAATTCGTCGAGGTACACCGAAACGGTAAATAACGTGGTGTTTCACGAACTTGATCACGTTCGACGACTTGACCTCCTTCAAAGGGACGGCTTCAGCCCATTTAGAGAAGTAATCGGTTATTACCAAAATAAACCGATGTCCTTTTGATGATGGTGGGCTGATAGGACCAACCACGTCCATGCCCCACATTTCAAATGGCCAGGTAGAGGCCGTAGAGTGGAGGTACCCTGGTGCTTGATGGATGAAATCGCCGTGCACTTGGCAGGCGTGACATCTCTTGGCATAAGTAACGGCATCGGCAATCATCTTGGGCCAGTAGTAGCCCAATCTTTGGAGTCGATGTGCCAGTTTTGGGCCAGGTTGATGGGCTCCACACACGCCGTCGTGGGCTTCTTTCAATACCTCTTGAGCCTCCTTTGGTGAGAGGCACCGGAGCAAGATCCCGTCATGCGATCGCCGATACAATGTTCGCGTAATCGCATTATAATAGAATTTGGGGGCTTTCCTTCGAATGGCAGCCGCCTCTTTGGTGTCTTCAGGCAGGATGCCGTATAAGACGAAATCAATGTAGGGGAATCTCCAGTCTTTAAGCTCTGGACCGGTTGATGCTTCAAGTGCCTCTTCGCGGTGACGATCTCCCGTTGACTCCTGATAATCCTCGAGAGCATTTCTCGGGCAATACAGGTCGTGGCTATAGACGAATATCTTCTCCATTGCTCCAGCTAGAAGAGCTAAGGAGGCAGCCAGGGATGCGAGTGCATCTGCGTGCGCATTTTGCCTGCGCGGTACATGGTCGATGTAGAAGCTTGTAAACCCCTCGGCCATGCGGATAGTCGCGTTGTAATAGGGTACTAAGTCTTCATGTCTGACTTCGTACTCCCCGCGAACTTGGCTGACGATGAGCTTGGAGTCGTCGTATGTCTCGAGATTTTTAACGCCAATCTCATCGGCGAATTGCATCCCAATCAAAAGAGCGTTGTACTCCGCCACATTGTTGGAACAAGGCTCAGTTAATGAGACAGCTCGGGGAATCACATAATTTTATGGGGATGCGAGTACTACTCCTACCCCTGCTACTAAGTGTCCCTTCGGGCTTGTTCTTGATGCACCGTCGAAAAAAGTTGCCATACTTGACTTTCGAACGATGTCTGAGTCAGGCAGACTTCAGCAACTTCATCTGGGAGATCCTCGTAGACTTTGGCTGCCCTCGGATCTGGGTGCTCAGCTAGGAAATCCGCGACTGCTTGTCCTTTAATGGCTTTTTGTGGTAAAAAGCGCATCTCATATTGGGAGAGCAATATGGCCCATTTTGCAAGTCGGCCATTTAGCGATGAAGGTTTAGTCATAAGTAACCTCAGGGGGTTGACCTTTGATATGACATTTATAGTTTGGCCTACCAAATAGTGTCGCATTTTCTGAATAGAGAACACTAATGCCAAACATTCCTTATCGATCGGGTTGTACCGATGTTCGGCTCCGATCATTGTTCTACTCAAATAGTAGATTGCTTGCTCTCGTCCTTGGTCGTCGTTCTGAGCTAGTAGAGCTCCCAAAGAATGATCCATTGCTCGGACGTATACCAGGAAAGGCTTCCCGGATACCGGAGCTGCAAGGACTGGTGGTTGGGTGAGGTATTGCTTGATTTCCTCGAACGCTTGTTGGCAAGCGTTATCCCAAGTGAATGAGACACCCTTCTTCATCAGCTTAGCGAAAGGTTGGCATCTTCCGGAAAGGTTTGAGATGAACCTGCGGATGTACGCCAATCGTCCTTGCAATCCTCTGAGTTCTTTGAGATTTCTCGGAGGTTGCATCTCCTGGATAGCACGAACCTTTTCCGGGTCCAAGTGAATTCCGGTGGATGTTACAACAAATCCTAAGAATTTGCCACTGGCCACCCCCAGGAAGGACTTTGTGGGATTCACCTTCAATTGATGAGCCCGCATGATGTCGAAGACCACCTTCAGGTCCGCTATGTGATCACCTTTAGTGCGACTTTTTACCGCGATGTCATCAACATAACATTCCACCGTTTTGCGTATTTGCTGATGGAAAATGGCGTTCATGGCCCTTTGGTATGTTGCCCCCGCATTTTTCAGTCCGAAGGGCATGACGGTATAGCAATAAACCCCCAATGGTGTCCTGAAGGAGGTGTGCTTTTCATCGTCAGGATACATTTTGATTTGATTGTATCCTGAGAATCCATCCATGAAGGACATTCGTTCGAATCCACAAGTATTGTCAATCATGACATCTGTGATCGGCAATGGGAATTCGTCCTTGGGGCAGGCCTCGTTTAGGTCGCGGAAGTCAATGTAGATCCGGATCTTCCCGTTCTTCTTGGCGACGGGGACGATATTGGTTACCCAGTCGGGATGTTGTTCTTCCCTGATGAAGCCAGAATCAATAAGCTTTCTGACTTCTGATTGAATTGCCTCCATTATTTCTGGACGAAACCGTCGTTGCTGTTGTTTGACAGGCTTTACGTCCGGATTGATGTTGAGGCGGTGCATGGCCACTTGAGGATCAAGTCCTGGCATGTCCTCATAATTCCAGGCGAAGATGTCTATATACTCTTGTACAAGAGATATTAGATCCTTCTTCTCCGATGGTGACAGGCCGTCACTTATGAAGATGGGCTTAGGATTAGATTCATCTCCTAGGTTGATCTGAACAACCTTGTCTTCTGTGGGTGGCTCGCGCTGTTCAAAGCGGGTATCCCAAAGAGCATTTAAATGTTTGATCCAAGGATCTGTATCAGATTGGATCATTTCCTCATCTTCATCTTCCAGGTTGCTTGTTGAAACCATGTTCACTGAAAGTTCTCTGAAGATGTTGCCGACACTGACATCTGACTCCCAAGATGATGTGTCTGAAGAGCAATCGTTGCTCGACGATTCTTGAGAATCGGAGGCTGATGGGACCGGAGTTGATACATAGCCCAACCCCCGGCGCGTCTGATGATAATAATCAGGGGCCTTCCCTTTCGGTACAAAGGATCGAAGCAGCGTCCTCCTTTCTTTGCCGAAGTTCAACCCGGGTCTGTTGGTTAGATCGTACCCCATGCACTTCATCATTTTGAGCGCTTTTGGTTCATAATGACTGAGCTGAGGGGACTCCTCCTCACTTCCCGAGTCTTCACAGGGCATTGGCTCAGACGAGATTCGCCCAAAAAGAATTGGTTTTTGGCCTTTTCGTCTTGCTGGAACCATAAATATAGATTCTTACGCATTACCATTGTCTTGGTACGTCTCGAAGGACGATTTCACTGGTACATGCAACGATGTCAAAGCATCTACTGCCGACCAGGGGTCATCGTCTATTTCGGTGCTAGTGTCTGATGGTACTGAATCAGAAGCAAACACAGAAAAATACGCAAAATCTATATCTTCATTAATATACCAACCGCCTGCATCATCAGCGGAGGTATTATCAACATCGAGCTTATTAGTGCTCTTTACAGGTGGATCCAGCTCCCACACGCACTCATCTTCCTCGGGCTCGGTGTCAGCTTCGTTACCAGAGTCTGGTTCCTCTGGTCGCGGGACCTCATCCGTCTCTACCGGATCTTGGTACAGCAAGGAGTCGGTGAAATAATTCTCGACCCCTTTGAACGGATACCTTTCGGCGATCAATGTCTGCACATTTTCACTCCCGTCAATGTATTTCATGACTTGGTGGAGAGTGGAGGGAACGATGGAGTTGCGGTGAATCCACGGTCGTCCCAGCAATAGATTGTAGGAAGTGTCAGCGTCGATGATGTAGCATGTCACTTCCAACTTGAGACTTCCAATCTGACACCTGAGCTTGATCTTCCCCATCGGACGGGTTTGGTTGGCATTGAACCCATAGATAGTCGTCTGGGTGGGGCTCAAACGATGGGTAGGAATGCCGAGATGTTGCATGTCCGGCGAGGCATGATGCTCAACGCGGACCCTGGGTCTACCTGGATGCGGTTCACCTCGGACGATCCAATATACCCTGTGAAGTACAGGGGTCGATCATGCTTCACCTGCATATCATCCGCCGTGAAGGTGATGCAGGGGGCATTCTGGGAGGTGTGGAGGCAATCCTCTACATCTTCCTCCTTCGGCACCTGGGTCATGAAGACCTCAGCATTTGCCAGAGCTTCTTGCAGAGCTTCCCTGGTCGACTTTGATAGTCTAAGAAGTTCATACAAGGTAATGCGTGCTGGAATGTTGGCCAACTGAGCCAGGACATCAAAGCGGTAAGGTGTGATAAATCCTTCCGCGATGCCCTTTTGAAGGGCTCGAGAAAATCGAGTCGCTTTCTGCTTCTCCACAGGTGGCTTTGTGGAGGGCCTGACTGGCTCAGCAGTTGGTTGTGGAGGGGCTACTGCCGTCTCGCCGTACTGTTTCAAGTACGCCTGTCCTGAACGGGTCCCCGCCATCGGTTGGTTGGGCTCTGCGGCCAAGACTATCGTTTCCTCCTCTGAGTCGGTCAGTGAAGGAATATCAGTCTTCACTTCTCGAGAGGAGACACCCACCACATTGCAGGATGAGGCCTTTGCCTTACCTTTGGATTTCCTGTTGGTCACAGTAGTCCATTGCTGTTCATTGACAAGGTCAGGGTGGACCCACATAATTTTCCCTTGAGGTGTAGGGACGGGTACCAAGCCTTTCTCTTGCTGCTGGTGAGGGTCTGTGTTGACCACTCTCAGCTCTCCTCTTAGAATAGGAGTTACCCCCGCAGGCGTTGGAGGTTGTCTTCCGAACTGAAGAACCGACGTCACATTAGCCGTCACCTTCTTCTGCTCTGGTCGGAGTTTTAACACCTCCGCGTCAATCAGAGCCTGAAGGATGTCCTTGAAGACGTAGCAGCTTTTGGTGGGATGTCCCAACATCCTGTGATACATGCAGTAGTTGGGATTGTCGGTCTTGCCGACTTCCTCTGGCGTCGAGCTTCAGAGAGCTTCAGTCGGTTGCTCTTGTTGAGTAATTTAAAGAGCGAATCGACATGTTCCTCCTTGAAGGAATATTGTTTGTTGGCGCGAGGCTGACTTGAAGAGCCACTCGCCTTGCCTGAATGAGGTTTGGCGGAAGATTTGGTTTCCGTTGCCAAATTATCCTTCCGCTTTGTTTGGAGGGATGTATCTGGCGCACGCCTTGTCGACCTTTCCGGCCTAGGCTTACCTTCCTCCGCTCTGACGCGGGCGACAATCTCCTCAGCCTGTTCACCTTGTTGGACTAATTGCTTCCAGGTGCGGCTTTCAACAACTCCTATTTGAGCAAGGAGTGAGGTTTGGAGATTGTGTCGGCATGTTTCCACCAGGGTGGCCTGGGTCATACCGCTTGGACACCGGAGTCATCCTCGAAGAAGCGTGTTAAAAAGAGCTTCTCCAAATTGCCCCAGTTCTTGATAGAACCTTCTGGGAGCTTCATAAACCATTCAAAGGCCAACCCTTTCAGGGTGCCGATGAACAGGCGTGCCAGGATGGCGTCATTATCTACTACATTCCCGGTTTGGGATTTGAAGTAGTAGATGTGCTGGTTGGGTGACCCCTTCCCATCAAAGGCTTGAAGAGTTGGAGCTTTGAACTTGGGCGGGTACGGAACCAAGTCCCATTCAGCCGGATAGGGCCGGACCACTCCACTTCTTGGAGGTCTTTGCGATTGGCAAGGGCCTCGAGGCGTCGCTCTAGTTGACTCATTCTTTTAACATGAGCCTTTCCCTGGTCTTGGTCGCCCTTTACTTGCGACGAGGATTTGGGCGAATCCGCAGCAGATCGCCGCGCCTCCTCAGAAGGTTCGGAAGATGAACTTTCTCCCTCTCTCCTATTGCCTTTTGACTTTTTAGGAGGAGATTTCCTCCTGTCTTTGAGCAGCTGTGCAATTGCCTGCTTGAGGGAGTTGATAGATTCCTGCTGAGCAAGAATCATATCCATTTGCGCCTTCTGGATCTGCTCTAAACGTCTAGCCGTCTCCTCAGGAGTGCCTGTCATGTAGGCGGAGGTCTCCTTCTCGACGGAAGAGTTTGAAGCTCTTGATTCCGCTACGGCCGAGTGAGAATCATTAATGCCATGGGGTAAGGCATTATAGTCAATTGGGGGAATGGCCCCAGTCCGGGTGCGAGTGTGTCGATGCACCCCTTCCGGTTCAGAGTCAGACTCGGAGTCGTCTGAGCTGACTGCAGGTTGTTTTCCCTTGCTCTTGCTTGTCATATTCGCAGTGAGCTCCGGGTACTCAACGTCAGAGAAGGTTCTCCTTCTGTGGGAGCGTCTTCTTTTAGCTGACGGAGGAATCAGGGTCAGCTGTCTGACTAAAGACTGCTGGTGTACGCCTGATCCGCAACGGCACTCAGAGAGCATATGGATGAGCCGTTGGCAGCAACATGATGAAGTGGCCTGATTGGCACTTCTTTTCTTCGTCAGATAATCCCTCAAATCCATGGGAGGGGGATTGAAAAGACTAGCCTCGCAACGTCGGAGACAGGAGGCATCCATGTGCTGCACAGCCTGGACGCAGGCTTCAGGGACGCGGTTCTCGCGACGCGGCTGTGTAACGCGCGTCTGGCGTCTCTGCTGAGATGAAGCGCGAGTCTTGCGTTGCTGCCTGGTGCGTCGGGGCAGAGACACTTGAGTGAGGATGGGCTGCTGGGCCCCACGCCTATGGGCTCGTGCCTCTTGCGCTTGACGAGGCGCAGAGGTCTCATTTTGACGTTTGTTGAGTTGGTCCTCAGAGGACCTAACTGAAGAAATCTCGCGTTTGGGGTGCCAAACGCGGACTTCACGTACTGGACACGGCGTGGGCAAGGCGCGAGATTGTACGTCGCGTCCAGCCTCAGTTGGACAACCAACGGTTCCAACTTGCAGCTGACGCGCACGTCTCCTCTGTCGACGCTCAGCGTTTCGATTGTGTCGAGGAGGTGGAGAGAGACCAACGACATCCTGATGCTGGACACCAGGGATTTTGACCACGCGGGTCTCCTGAGAGACGCTGACGCGGGTGTTCTGTGCGACGCGATTGGTCGCAAAGGCAGATGTGCCTGGGACCACGCGGGCCTTCTGAGAGGCATTGGCGCGGGTACCTTGCTTGGCACAGTCGGCAGCAGGGGAGCTCGAGAAAGCCACAGATTGGGCCTCGAGGCCATTCCCCGTCGAGACCCGGCGGCAGACGCGGATCTTTGGGCTCTTGGAGCCGGAAGAGAGAAACTCTTCGTACTTCGCCTGGTCGAACTCGACAACGAGCGATTCGACCATCTTCCCTTTATGGTGGACGTCATCATGCGCCACTATTTGCTCCTCAGTGACAAACGTAGTCCCCAGCGGAGTCGCCATCTCTTGTATGACCCGAGAAAGGGGAAGACAGGAGGATTGCTGTAAAAGTTTTCCTTGAATCAAATGAAAAGGATTACAACAACAACAACAACTGTTCCTTCCGGTTACAAGGGAGGGAGAATATTGAATCTTGAATTCCCCCTTTGTTTAAGGCTGGGTTCTTCGCGTGGCAGTGGAGAGTGAATCTTGTTCTCCGTTGACCCGATGACCGTCCTTCAGGGACCTCCTCTTCGGCCGGTAGAAAGAGTGACACAGCTCTGTCTACCAAAACTCTAAAAGAGAAGGTAGGCGAACGCTAGTTCGTACGCAGCGAACTTGCTGAAGAGTTGATCTGCTTCTTCTCTCTCTGTTTCTTTTCTGTCTCTCTTCGCCTGATTGATTCTCTGATCTCCTCCTCTCTTTATAGCAAACAGGGCTATTTATAGAGGTACCAGGGGTGAACGTGCCCCCTAAAAACGCTCCACAATGAGGGCCAACTTTCCCGCTACATGGGCGGTAACTAACCCACGTGCCTGCTAAAGACACGCCACGATGGGGGCTGATTTCCCTTACGTGTAGGCAGTGATTGGTCCCTTAAGCAAGGCGGTTATAACTGAGACGCGGGTGTCAGGCCGACGCGCCTTGATGCTGAGACGCGGGTGTCGAGCCAACGCGCCTTGATGCTGAGACGCGGGTGTCGAGCCAACGCGCCTTGATGCTGAGACGCGGGTGTCGAGCCAACGCGCCTTGATGCTGAGACGCGGGTGATAGTCCCTCGCGTCTAGAGCTTGAAACTTTTGTTTTTCGATGGCTTGTCCTCCAGTAACTTTTGGACAGCCTACAATTGGTATCAAGAGAACATATTTTGTTGATTTGATTTTTTTGGTATCAAGAACGTTTGTTAAAATTTTTATTGTTGGTATCAAGATCTTTTATGGATTATCTTTCAGTTGGTATCAAGAATTTTTATTGATTGGTATCAAGAGCTTTTATTGCTTTTATTGAAAAAGTTTTCAATTGAAATTTTTATTGGTATCAAGAGTAATATTTTAAGTTTGATACTTAAGAACATGTTTATTTTAAATAAAAGGAAAAGGAATTTATTTTAGAAGTTTGGTATCAAGAGCATATTTATTTCATTATGCATGTTTATGCATATTCATATTTAATATTCATTGCATATCTTATTGTTTATTGTTATGCATGAGTTAAGGGGAGCTTCTTTGAAGCTTAACTTTAATCCATGCATATATAACTCCATGAGTTTTGTCATCATCAAAAAGGGGGAGATTGTTAGCCCAGAGGCCTTCCACTCTAGTTTTGATGATGAGTAACTCATGTAGTTATAGTTTACTAATAATCTTGTAATATTTAGTTTCAGACACTTAACTAAGATATTAGTAGGTGATTAGCTTCAAGAAAAGTGTTTTGGAGCTTTCACATGGTAATTCAAGAGCCCGAGCGTCAAGTTCATATCTAGCACTCATTTAGAGTTAAGTTCGGTGAATCATGTTTGGATCGAGTCGACTTGGAGACGGCGCTCTACAAGAAGACTTCGGTATATTATTTTAGAATAGTTAGTTTAAATCCATTGTTAAAGATTAGATAATGTGGTATGCTCAAGTTCACAACACACACACGTTTCATGTTTATTGGTTTTCGGTTTGTTGGTTTAACTGATCTTGATTTTCATGAATAGATTGAATCAATACAAGTTTACATGGTTTAATGTATATTAGATTTGTTCTATATACATCTATGCTTCAACTATTTAAACAAACTTAGTTTGATAGTCTATTTCAAGAGTTTAGAATTTTGGTATTTTAACAAAACGTATTTTGGATTTTAAGTCAAAAACATTGATATATATATCTTTCATGTACATTGGATTATATCCATATACACCATGCTTAAAAGTTGTTTCAATATCATGTTTTTATATTTGGATGAGTTTTGGACAAAACGATTTCCATTTCAAAAATCCTAGTTTTGAAAAATACGGATTTTGATTTTCGGTAAAATTTTCATAACACAAAAAGAGTTCAAAATATTTGTAACATGGTTTGATTTTTACTCAAACATATTTGTATATCAAAGATAATACAAGAACTTATTTTTGTGGATTTTTAAAGATTTTATGAGATTTAATTACGTAATAAAAACCCAAGTTTTAAGTTCTGAAAATTTGCCTGCCAGGCCCTGGCGGTCGACCGGGACGGTCGACCGGACCAGTGGCCGGTCAACCAGACCGGTAGAACGACGTGCACATGGCCAGCCACTTAGGCCGGTCGACCGACTGCAAGTGCCCCACTCTCGGGTGGGGGCGGTCGACCGAGCGGTCGACCGGCCAGAGAGCAATTACTCTCTGGATCTGGCACGGTCGACCGGAGGGCTCAACGGTCAAATTTTTGACCGTTGGTCGGTCGACCGGCCAATCGACCGGAAGGTCATTTTTGACCTTGTCAGCTGCCAACGAGCAGAATTTTTATGGGGGTTATAAATACCCCATTTGAAGTTGGTTTTCACTAAGTTTTTAAGAGCTAAAATTCTGATCTTCTCTAGTTTCTTAAGAGCAAGTTTTTCAAAAGAGTTTTTGGGTTTAAAAGATCAATCTTCATTTATTTTTAAAGTGTTTGTTAATTCAAAGAAAATAGTCTTTTGGGAATTTGTTTTTGGTCTAAAAATTCTATATCTATTTGGAAATTTCCCAAGTGATTTTCTTTGTTCAAAATACTTTATTTTCTCACACTTGAGCTTATCATTCTATCCTCTCTATAGGATCTTTGTTTTGTGGGAAAAGAGATTGGTTTGTGGTCTTTGATCACTAAGTTGTAAACCCTCCTACTTTGCGTTATCCCTCTTGTGTAGAGGTTGATTATTGGAGTGGTGACTTTGTGCCCTATCCTTCTAGTGAGAGGTTGATTGGTTGTTTGGCTTTGTGCCTATCCCTCAGTTGTGAGGTGATTTTTGTTGGCTTTGTTCCTAGCCTCTAAGTGTAGAGGTTGTGTTTGTAAAGAGAGGAGTTGTGTACTCCAAATTGTAATTGCCCCAAATCCTCAGTGGAGGTTCCCTGTGTGGGAGTCCTGTGTGGACGAGTTAGTGGAAATCCTTCTGTGTGAAAGCGGGGACGTAGAGCTGGGTGGTCGAACCTCGAAACAAATCTCGGTGCTTGCGTTTGATCCATTGACTCTAACTCTCTCTTGTATTGTGCCTTGCATTGATTCATATTGTCATATCATACTTATATGCTTCGTTGTGATTGTTTGTGTGCCTCACTTATGTCTAACCACGAGAGCTTCATATAGCATCTCAACTCTTATTCAGAGAAATCAAGAGGAGTTAGTTCAGAGCCCTTCACCGGGAATTCGGCTACACTCGTTGGTCACACTAAGTGTGTTGCAATTAAGTTTTAATTTTCGCATTTTATTCATTAGATTAGCTGTACACCTATTCACCCCCTCTAGGTGTACTTACAGAGGGGAGATGAAAGAGCGGCCCAGAAAGGGGGGAGAGAGAGAGATGAGAGAACGACTGAGTGAGGGGTTTAGGGTTTTTTTGGGGGACTTGGATTGAACGCAAATTTTCTAGAAACCGACATATTAAATCCAAAGATTTAACGTCGGTTTCTATAAAAGCGGCGTTAAATCCTAAAATTTAACGCCGTTTTCTAAGCAACTAGAATTAAATCTATTTTATCATCATTTTATTAAAAAACAACGTAAATTGAAGTGCCTTTTAACTTGTATATTGTTATTTTTTTTGTGTGTGTGTAGAGAGTGTTGTGTAAATCTGAAAGGATTTGAGGTTGAATCTTTCCTACTAAAATACAACCGTACAACATCCGTAAGAAAGATCCACTCCGTTGAATTTGAGATACATTATTTCAAGTAACTAAAAATTAAAAATCATGTATTTTGAATATTTTTTGCCCATCCATCACGTAGACATAAAATAAACGGCCAAAATATTGAGTTGGTTAGATTAATAATGTAGAATGTTTGAAATTCAAGAAAAATTAGTATGTGAGGGTTTTTAAGTGTTTAGAGTATGATGAAATTCTTAGATCATGAATTTATATGTTTAAAAACGTAGATCTAAGCAATATGCTATTTTCGCTCGTCCATTTTGCTCCTACTTGATTATTTAGAAATTTTTAATATTTAAAAATTATCCCTTAAATCTTTGATATTAGAAATTTATGCCAAATCTTCTAGATCTTAAAAATTTACCCCTCAAATTAGATTTTGAATGAAATAGCAGTGTTTTACCCGTTATGTCCTTCTCCTTTCTTGTTCACCTCTATTTTTCATTATTCTTACATGGCCTAAATCAAAATCTATTAACCCACTATTCTTATAGCTCCTCATCCTTTTCATTCTTCTTCTTATTATTCTTATTTTTTCTTCTTCTTCTTCTCCTCCTCCTTCTCCCCTTTTACTTAAAATTCTTCCTAAATTTCTTAAATCTCACTCTAAAAAGTATTTTGGATTTTTTTAGAAATTTCTTAAGAGCTATGTGAAATGATTAGGTGTGAATTTAATGACTAATAAATAAAATAGAAATATTTTGGTTTGAGAGAAAGAGAGAAGTGGAGAGGGAAAAGAAATAAGTTAAAAAAGAGTGATTAACCTAGAGCTTAAGTTAGGATAAACGATTTGATCATTTAAATAAGAACAATTTAGTTATTTCTAAAATAATTAGACAAGTAAAGGAATTAAACATTATATTTCATTATTATTCTATAAGAAAGGTAAACTTTTAAGATCTAAATTAAAGATTTAGATGGTACATTCCTAATATCAAAGATTTAGAGAAAATTTCTAAATAGCAAAGATTTAGAGGGTATATATCTAACGGTCCCAGTATTCATAGGTCCTCAATTAATATTAGACTTCTTTTAAACTGATAGATTATTATAATCGTCTCTAAACCTTTAAAATTTCGGCAGCACTTCCTTTATAAATACTGATGTGCCTAAATATACATTTTAATCCACAATAATTTCGGCCAACATCAGCCTACTTATTTTCAATCCAAATATGTAAATTAAAATCAACCATCGCCCATACAATCATAATAATATTTCAGCTCACTACGGCCATTCTCCAGATAACAATTTCAGCTTGACATCGCCTACTTATCTGAAAAAAAAGAAATATATGCTCGAGAATACCCCTCTCGGCATCCAGAATATAACACCAACTTATATGTGGATCCAACTCATCAAGAACAAAGCTATTTAGTTTATGTTATAACAACATCAATAAGATTGTAAACATATACAACATGAAGTTTTACATCTATAATTATAATTCCAAAACTTCTTTATACAACCGAATTTCCAACGAACGCTTGAAATCTTAATTGGGCCTTTACCTCACCATGACCTGAAAAATATAATAATCTGAGAGAATAAGCTCAACAACTCAGTGAGGAGAGTAAAAGGAGATCAAGAAAATAATATACATGTCAAAGAAAAAGGAAGTATGTTTTTATTCAAAAGGCAAGGCGAATATGAATAAAGAAAAGAACAATTATATTACGGTAAACAGTCAACCCGACTATCTCTATGGTTTATCAAAATAACTTGACTCCATCGGTCAACGACTCTATAACTTAAATCTTTGCACTGAATTTATAGGGTTTATGAGTTGCATTGAATACTTTACTTTAGTGACTTAGTTTATTACCGAATTCGTTTTATGTGTACATAATTCATACATTATACACGACGGTAAACCAATCATAATAAATTAATCTAGATAATATATATATCACACAACATACTTATATGTTGCATAACGTATCCCCTCCAAGTATTGCATGGATTAACCCATACACTTTCACCCATCATATAATATTTTATTATCTCAAATTTCTCTCCTCCTTTTACATAAAAAAAACCCTCTCAAATTTATTGTTATACACATTCACAATCTCTCTCTCATCTCATCATGCCACCTATACACACAAATTCCAAACAAAATTCTAACCATCCATACATCCATCTCATGTATACCTACCCCTCCTACTAACTATTAGGAATATATTATTATAGTATTTCAAATATATTTTTGTTTGTATTTTCTTGTATTACACAATATACTCATTCACCAATTTATTACATGAATTTACATACACAATTTTGTGTATAATTATATAGACAAGTATCCATACAAGGATGACTGTATAAAAATTTCGCACACACTTAACACACACATAATCTATAAATGTATATATATATATTATATATATATATATATATATATATATATATATATATATATATATATATATATATATATATATATATATATATATATATATATATATATAGAGAGAGAGAGAGAGAGAGAGAGAGAGAGAGAGAGAGAGAGAAATGTATATCAGCCTGCGGGCTGAGAGAACTCTCTCAGCCTGCGGTGACGTGGCTCAATTTGTCACCTCACTGACTTGCGGCCCGCTTATAGGAAGAAGTTAAATTACCAAATACCCCTTATGAATAGCTACTCTTTCGGTAACTTTCCTTATTGTTTATTATTATTTTCCCACAAGACAATTTTTTTGACCGCTAGTTGTCAGATTTAGAAAAATAAAAAAATTTAGACCAATGATTATTTAAAAATTATAAGAGAATAAAAAATAAATAATTTTTAAAACACTGCCACCAAGGTCGCAGTCATCTACAATACAAATGTAAAAAAACTGCGACCCGAGACGACACAGCGACCAAGGTCGCAGTCATCTATAATACAAATGTAAAAAACTGCGACCCGATTTGACACTGCGACCAAGGTCGCAGTCATCTACAGTGTACACTGCAAACATAACAAACTGCGACTAGGGGAATTAAAAAACAGATGACGTTAAATACACTGCGACCATGGTTGTATGACACTACAACGAATATATGAAACAACTGCGACCCGGGACGACACAGCGACACAGCGACCAAGGTCGCAGTCATCTACAATACAAATGTAAAAAACTGCGACCCGGTTCGACACTGCGACCAAGGTCGCAGTCATCTACAGTGTACGCTGCAAACATAACAAACTGCGACTAGGGAAATTAAAAAATAGATGATGTTATATACACTGCGACCATGGTCGTATGACACTACAACGAATATTGAAACAACTGCGACCCGGGACGACACAGCGACCAAGGTCACAGTCATGTACAATACAAATGTAAAAAAACTGCGACCGGTTCGACACTGCAACCAGGTCTGTAAATTTATAATTTTTAAACAATTTTTTTAAACAAAATGATTAGGTGAAATTTTAGATCTGTAAATTTTTTTGAAAGGACACGTTTTTACATAAGGTAAAAAGTTGTGAGTGAGGGTATTTTCGGAAAATACAATGTTTTCATGACTGACATTAAATTAGGCGGGATTTTTGAAGTTTTTGTCCGCCAAAATTTATGACAGATTTGTGGCTCTGATGTTGCCACGTCCTGCCGGCTGAGAAACTCTCTCAGCCTGCAGGCTGAGGTACAGTAACCCCATATATATATATATATATATATATATATATATATAATATATATATATATATATATTATATTATATATATATATATATATATATTCTCCAGTTTACCTCATATCCAAATTTTCCCAAAATTTCTGAAAATCCCAAAATGACACAAAATAAATTTAAATTACCTCAGATAATCTTGTATAATCTCATTAATCAAGATTAGAATATTAAATCAAGATTTTTATAATTCGGGATGTTACAGTTCTATCCCCTTACAAAAGTTTCGTCCTCGAAACTTGCTACCTAAAATGAGTAAGTATAAAATTTTCACATTTCCCTTGCATATCATGGAATCTTTCTTAGATGCAATATCTTTCTCAATTATTCACCTCAAGATTCATTATCTCTTGACCAATTCTATACTATGTTCTTATGATTCAAACTAATCTTGGCTCGCTTGATATTTTAATCACTCCTTACTCTAGTGTCCCATATCACTAGAGCTCATATTGAGGGCCCACACCTCAATAGAACACATCCGAATTATGGCATATGGGTACCATAATCCGAACATAAGGCAGCGATCAAATATCTCGCATTTTAGGTTAGTCATTTACGTAAGAACTCCTACCCCCTTGAGCCCTCCATATCAAACAATACATTCACATACATTCAAAACACACACATACACATATCAAGCAATCTGTACTAGCAATCCACTCTCTTTCTACATCAACTATTTCAAATATAGTTCCTATTCCTAAACCTTGTTCTCTGATACCAACTGTAACGGTCCCAGTATTCATAGGTCCTCAATTAACATAAGACTTCTTTTAAACTGATAGATTATCATAATCGTCTCCAAACCCTTAAAATTTCAGCAGTACATCCTTTATAAATACTGATGTGCCCGAATATATATTTTAATCTACAATAATTTCGGCCAACATCAGCCTACTTATTCTAAATCCAAACATGTGGATCAAAGTCAACCATCCCCATGCAATCATAATAATATTTCGGCTCACCACGACTTACTTATTCTCTAGATAATAATTTTGGCTTGACATCACCTACTTATTGAAAATAAAAGAAACATATGCTCGAGAATACCCCTCTCGGCATCCAGAATATAACACCAACTTATATATGGATCCAACTCATCAAGAATAAAGCCATCTAGCTGTTGGCCCAAAGGTTACAATCCCGGGTTATGTGTTTTGATGATAACAAATCATATAAAAGCTATTTTGTACTAATAGAGGTTCAAGAATAAATTTCAGGTTGGTACAGGTATTGATGGCTCAAGCATGGGATATTAGGCTCTAACTCAATCACTGCTCAACATCAAGTTTCAGAGACGCCTGCTTGTAGACTCATCTTGTAGATAATTTTTGTTAAAAATTAGTATATATGTTTGAAGCTCAAAAATACACGCAAACTAAAATATATGTTTTTTAAAAGTATGATTTTAGTTATCAAATTTTCTAAAATAATTTTTATCAATTTTAGAACTTATATCTAGTAGTTATGTATGTTTCCTATCTTCCAAAATCCAAACAAAAATATTTCAAAATTTTATTTATCTTCAAAAAGAGTTTTCAAATCTGTTTTGGCCATGGTCGGTCGACCGGGCGGTCGACTATGCCTATTACAGATTAGAACGGTCGATCGCTCGGTCGATCGGAGTTCTGACAATTGGGGGTGTGCATGTTCCGGTCGACCGGGCGGTCGACCGGTCCCTGTTGCGGTCAACTGGGTCGTCGACCGACTGTAAGCAGGTTAGCCTCGGTTTGTCACAGTTGACTGGGAAGAGCTAATGGTCAGAATTTTGAATAGTCCAGTTGACGGTCGGTCGACCGTGAGTCTGCTGTTTTAGCAGAAACAGCTAGTTTTTTAAATCCGTTTTAAAATGTGTTTTGATTTTAAAAACATGATTTACTGAATTGAGGGTCAATTTATTCCTCTTTTATGCTGGTAAAACTATTCTAAATATGATTTTCTAAAATCCTATATAAAGAGGTCATTAGGGTTGAGTTTCATCACAACAACAATTTGAAAGATTCAAAGTTTGTACTTTCTTGAGAAAAAATTTTTGTTTCAGTTTTTGTGCTTCTATTCTCTGAAAATCTCTTCAAAATTTTGGTTCCTAAAATCTCACTTTTATTTTTAAATTTCACTTACAAAACCTTAAGGATTCAATCTTATATATTATTCTCTAGGGTTTTGTAAAGAAGTATTTTCAAGTGAGAGTTTGTGATATTTTGATCACCCAGTGCTTATTGTATTGTTGCTACGCTACCTCTGACTATAGGAGTGTGTTAGGGAGTTGTGTATTCCATAGTGGTTGTAATTTCTTTGGTGAAAAGTTTTAGTGGATTGGAATCCTTCACGGTGGTGAAGGCAGGGACGTAGAGCGGTGGCTCGAACCTCGAACCAAATCATTTTGTTTGCGATTGATTTACTTGTCTATCTTATCTATTTTATATTCATTCATTCATTGTTGATCTATACTCTTACAATAAGATTGCATTGAGCACCTCAAACTCTTATCTAAAGGAATCACGAGGAAGAAGTTCATAACCCTTATGACTTCTAATCTTACTTTGAGTGATCGTCTACATCATCTCATTTTATTTGGCATTGAATATTGAATTGATTAGCCTTACACCTATTCACCCCTCTCTAGATGTAATTTCAATTGGTATCAGAGAAAGGTCTCTAGTTTTTGGCTTAACATCCTTAGAGAGATCCTAAATTGCTAATTATTCTATTAATCTCTTCATTCATCCACTAGTAAAGATGGCTGACAGTATTAGGACCCTCCCAAATTTGATGGCCTTAGCTTTCTCATATGAAAAGTTAGGATGATCGTATTTTTGCAATCCCTATGAAGTCGGGTTGCAAAGGCGTGCACCCACCGGTGAGGAGGACACTTGGTCCGATCTTGCCTTCAAGGAATATGATGCTAATTTAAAGGCTCAAAATGCCTTGTTTTCAGCATTGAATGAGGATGATACTACACGGGTCATTCATTGCAAATCTGCCTATTAGATTTGGAAATACTTATTGTCACTCATGAGGGAACATCACAAGTCAAGAGAGTTAAAATTGATCTCTTGCGTTCCCAATATAAAAGCTTTAAAATACATGAAAATTAGTCTATTGATGATATGATTACGAAGTTTACTAAAATAACTAATTGTCTTGCTTCTCTAGGTGATGAAATCAACAATGATCAAAAGGTCTGAAAGGTCATTCGCGCACTTCCACCGTCTTGGAAGTCAAAGCTACCACATTGAAGGAGTTGAACGATAAAGATGAGATAGAGCTCATTGGTCTTATCGGTAACCTTAAGACCCGTGAAATAGAGAAAAAGGCAAGAAAAGAAATGGCGCCACAAAAGAAGAAGACTATAGCTTTCAAGTCTACTCTCGCCATCTCCAACGATGAAGAAGAAGAAAAAGATGATAATGAGCTATCTTTTCTCATAAGAAATGTAATAAGAACATACAACAAGGTAAAATACAACCATAGGAGATGATGACAAGGAAAGGGAAAAAAGAAAATCATTGCTTTAACTGTCAGAAACCCGAACATATCGTGATCGAATGTCCAGATTTCAAAAACAAGTTATCTTCTTCTATCAAGCAAAAGAAGTCATTTATGAAGAAATCTCTCAAAGCCACTTGGGATTTAGAAAGTGAATCCGAAGAGGAGGTAGACACTGCAAACGTGTGTCTTATGGCAAACACACCCAAGGTAAATTCTGAACCATCTTTTGATGACAGTGGAGTAACTCAAGATGATTTATTAAATGCTTTTCTAGAACTTTCAGATAATTATGATTCTTTAAAGAAAAATTGTCTAACAATGAAAAAGGAAAATAAATTTCTTTAAAATAAAGTTATTATTCTTTCCAAAGAAAAAGATGATTTGTCTTTCACTCTTTTATCAACACAAAGAGATTTTGATGCATACAAGGTTTCATGTAAAGCTAAGTTTCCCAATATTGATGAAAATAAAATTTCTATCTTAAAAACTAAAATCAACAATTTGGAAAATGTTTTAAAGAAATGTGAGTTCAACAAAGCTAAATTAGAAAACATGTTCTCAAAGAAAAATGCTTCAAAGAATCACATTCATACTGCACATGCTCACACTTCTTAAACACACACCAAGCATGTTCATACACCACATGTTCACCATGTTCATAACCACATGTTCATCATGCACATCATGCTTTCAAGTATGGGAGATTTTATAAATGTACGTATTATGGCCGAAATGGTCATCTAGCTAAATTTTGTTATGATCGTATAAATGGTACTAATAATCATGTTTGGGTTCGAAGTACTAACATCATAGGACCCAAGAAAATATGGGTACCAAAAGTCAACAACTTTATTATTTGATATAGATATTCTAAGACGTAGGGAGCGGTGGTACCTTAATAGTGGTTGCTCAAGGCATATGACATGGGACATCAATAATTTTGCAACCCTATCAAGGTACATTGAAGGTGGCATCGTCACCTTCGGAGATGATTCCAAGGGCAACATCATCGGTATAGGTAACATCAAGGTTGGTGCATCTCCCTTAATTGAAAATATTATTTTAGTTGATGGTCTTAAACATAATCTACTTAGTATTAGTCAACTATGTGATCGTGATTTCAAAGTTATTTTTAATGAATCTTCTTGTAACATTTTGATTGTAAAATCAATGATTGTATTCTCACCGGATTTCGTGAAAATAATGTTTATATTATTGATATGTATAATCTAGATTACAAAACTAAATGTTTAAATGCTTTTAATGAGAATTCATGGTTATGACATAGAAGATTAGGCCATGTATCTTTTGACTATCTTTCTAAAATTAATTCTAAGAAATCGGTGAAGGGTATTCCTTACTTGAATTTTGAGAAGGACCGCATTTGTGATGCGTGCCAACTTGAAAAATAAATCAAGTCCTCTTTCAAACCAATCAAGGATATCATGACATCTAGGCGATTAAAATTGATCCACATGGATTTGTTGGTCCTACTAAAACTAAAAATTTAAATGAAAATCACTATGTTTTTGTTTTAGTTGATGATTTTCCAGTTTTACATGGATATTCTTTTTGGAACATAAAGATCAAACTTTTTCGCATTTAATGTTTTTCGAAAAAGGGTGAGAAAGAAAAAGGTTTTTCGACTTTGTGCATAAGAAGTGATAGAGGTGGTGAGTTCATCATCCAATCCTTTATTACTTATTGCGAAGAAAATGGAAGTAAGCATGAGTTGTCATGTCCTAAAACTCTATAACAAAATGGAGTCGTTGAAAGGAAGAATCATACTCTTCAAGAATTGGTTAGAACCATTAGTGAATACGGGCTCCCTCAATACTTATGGGTCGAGGCCGTAAACACAACATGCTATATATTGAATAGAATTTATTTTTATAAAAATTCTTTCAAAACTTCTTTTGAAATCCATTATTCCAGAAAATCAAATGTTTCGTATTTTAGAGTTTTTGGGTGTAAATGTTTAATTTGAACACCAAATATAACTTCGGTAAATTTGATGCTAAGGCTTTTGAAGCAATTTTTGTTGGTTATTCTAATACTAGCAAAACTTATAGAGTGTTCAATAAATCATCTCTTACAATTGAAGAATCTATGCATGTTAAGTTTGAAGAATCTGCTTTTGTTAGGAATGTTGTAGAGATTGACACTTTAGGTGAAGGCATGGAGAAAGTATCCTTAAAGGACTCACCCACCTAAGAAGACAAGGAAAAACTTAATGGTGAAGTTCAAGAGGATGAAGTGGAACCATCTCAACTACTTTCAAAAGATTGGAGATATGCTACAAGTCATCCCAAAGATCTCATCATAGGTGATGTATCAAAGGGGTATCTACTCGCTCCAAACTACATGATTTGTGTGGTCATTATGCATTCATTTCTCATATTGAACCCAAAAACATCCTTGAAGCCGAGGGCGACTCATATTAGTTGCTTGCAATGCAAGAAGAGCTCAATGAATTTGCGCACAACTAAGTTTGGCATTTCGATCCTAGACCCCGTGATAGACCAACAATTGGTACTAAATAAATTTTTAAGAATAAGTTGGATGAGTTGGAAAATGTTGTTAGGAACAACGCTAGGTTAGTGACCCAAGGTTACACCCAAATCAAGGGAATCAATTTTGAGGAAACTTTGCACCTGTAGCACAGCTCGAAGCTATACGGATCACACTTGCTTTTGCTTCTTATAAAAATTTAAACTTTTTCAAATGGATGTCAAAAGCGTATTTTTAAATGGTTTTATTAAAGAGAAAGTATATGTTGAACAACCACCGGATTTGTTGATACTATACATCTAGATTTTATTTCAAACTAGACAAAACTTTGTATGGTTTAAAACAAGCTCCTAGAGCTTGGTATGAAAGACTTTCAATATTTCTTCTTTCAAATGGTTTGTTAAAGGTAAAGTAGATACTACTTGTTTACTAAGCATGCTGATAGTGATATTCTTATTGTTCAAATTTATGTTGATGATATAATTTTTGGATCTGCTAACGAAATACTTTACAAAGAGTTTCAATCATGTATGCAGAATGAATTTGAAATGTCTATGATGGGAGAGCTAAACTACTTCCTTGGACTCTAAATCAAGGAAAGGAGTAATGAGATCTTTACAAGTCAAGTCAAGTACACAAAGGAACTCAACAAGAAATTGGGACTTGAAGGGTCAAAGACTAACAAAACTCCCATAGCTACCATAGCCAAACTTGATAAGGATGAACAAGATAAAAGTGTAGACATAAAACTGTAAGATCACCTAGAGGGGGGTGAATAGGTGATGGCTAATCTAATGGTCACTTATGAACAAATAAAGCGGAATTAAAACTAAGTTGACCAAATTAAACTTCTTTTAATTGAACACTTATGTATAACACAAGAGTGTTGCCGAATTCCCCTTGCGAGGCTCTGGACAAACTCCTCTTGATCCCCTTGAATGGGTTGAGGTGCCGCGTTGGCTCTCTTGGTTGAATACAAGTGTTAATAACAATCCCAAGCAAGTATAGCAATTATGAGCACAAGGAATATATCATGCATATAAGATGAACAATAATTGAATGCAAGATATAAATAAGACAATAAGAGAAAGAGAGCAAGAGATAGCAATCGCAAACACAAGGGTATGTTTCGAGGTTCGAGCACACTTGCTCTACATCCCCGCCTTCGACACACGAAGGATTTTCACTATGCACGATCCAACCGGATCTCTCCTTGGTGCCGCAACACCTACAAGCCCTCGGACTCCCAAGTCCCTTACACACCACAAGCCCACCGGCTCGTCGAGGCCGCACCTCAAGCTACAAGTCCTCACTAGGACCCAACAACACCAAGTCCTCACTAGGACCCGAAACAAACCGCGAACACAACCGTCCGCCTTCTCAAAGAACAAAGATGAACTTTGGTGATCACAACTCTTGATCACCTAAAATCCTCTCACAATAACACTCCTATAGAATGAATAGCTCAATGGATGCTCAAGTGTTTGTGTGAGAAAGCAAGGAAAGAATCTTTGGTGAAAAAACACAAGAAAATCTCTTTACATTCTTTGATAAAACTCTCCTTTTAATTGGAAGTATTGACTCTAATTTTGTGGAGAAAAACCTTCAGAAAGACTGGGAAAAACTAGCTCTAAGGTCTCCAAAAATCTTGGCTTAAAACAATGACAAAACCCCTTTTATAGAGGCCAGAAAAATCTGACCGTTGGGCTCTGTCAGAGCTACCGGTCGACCGGTCCGGTCGACCGGCAACGGTTAAAAATCCGACCGTTGCAGCCTCCGGTCGACCGGCCCGGTCGACCGCGCAACTGGAGAAGAGAGTAAACTCTCTGTCGGTCGACCGGTCCGGTCGACCGATATTTCCCGAGAGCAAAGCTCTCTTAAGCGGTCGACCGGTCCGGTCGACCGTTCCCCAGTGCACACAGGCGTGCACGTCCGTGCACGTCGGGTCGACCGACCCGGTCGACCGGCCTCTGTCAGTTCTGAAAAATCAGAACTGCCAGAACCTGAAAATATTGGGATTAAAGATTGGTCCTTTTGGCTTAATAAAAAATCCCATAAATACTTAGAAATTCTACAAAAAATAGTTTTATGATATAGAAACATGCTTGCACAAAATCAAGGCATGTTATTAAAGATTTGACTATTTTGTAACTTGGAATATTGGCTCATAATAAAAACTGTTTTTCTAAAACAACATGTTTTTCTAAAAACTTGTTTTTCATAACTTCATCAAATACAAAAACAAGATATACTTTAAAGCATAGTGTGTATGGATATGATCCACTACACAATCAAGATGAAATATCTAGTTTTGACATAAAGCACTAAACTTGTTTTGGTTAAAGGATATGCATATAATAGATCACCAAACCAAGTAATGTATTTTGACAAATGAAAAAATCTTTTATGAAAGCAATCTTATAAAGAGTTCTATCAAGAGTGTGTGTGTGATAAAACTTGAGCAATCCACTAATCTATTCTATCCTTTACATTTTTATCTAAAACAAATAAAAATCTTATACCTAGACACAAGTCTTCAACTCCTTGAAGTCTTCTCATCTTCTTGACTTGGTCCAAATATAATCCACCGAGCTCATCTCTAGATGTGTTCTTGATGCATAGGCTCGTGAATCAACCGGTGCTAGCTTCCAACTTGACATTTTATCCTTTGTTGAAGCTCCACACCTACTAAGATCTTGATAATGAATCTGTCACTAATTAAACACAAGATCATTAGTAATCATAACTTCATGAGTTGATCATCATCAAAACTAGGGTGATAGGCCTTTGGGCCAACAATCTCCCCCTTTTGATGATGACAAAACTCATGAAGTTATATATGCATGGATTAAAGTAAAGCTTCAAAGAAGCTCCCCCTTAACTCATGCATATCAAATAAATGATAAAGATATGACAATGAAGCACATGACATGTATGCAAATGAATGCATGTAAAACAAAACAAATCTTTTATTTCTAGTGATGCATGAGTAAAAAACACAAGTCAAAATCTTTCTCCCCTTAAGTAAGGAACAAATACTTCTCCCCCTTAAGGAAATCATGCATATAACTCAAATACTTCTCCCCCTTTTTGTCAATCATCAACAAAGGGTTCAAAGTTCAAATCATCAAACAAATTTTCTCCCCTTTTGGTCAAAAATAAAGAAGTCAAGGAGGGGCAATACAAATCAAAAATTTTGAATTTTTCTCATCAAAACAAAATCATTAATTCTATTTTATCAAAACAAATTTTGAAATTTCTCTTTGATATCAAATAAAAAATATTGATACCATTGTAAAATCTAATGCATAAGCTTGAAAAATAAGATTTGAATTAAGCTTAGCATTAACAACACATGAAGAATTCGAACTAGTTAAATGAGAGTGTTTAACAACTAGTACGAAATCCTTCTATCAAGGAATAAATCTAAGGATTTTCATGAAATAGCAATGAAACACAAAACACTCAAACACTCTAATCTATAAAGTCCAAATAGTTTCAAAAGAAGTGAGTGTACTAATGTTATGTGAAACATGGCATCATGAAAATGGCAATAAGGTACAATATTCCTTAGAAAATCATAAACATCAAAATCATCTCACATTTTTTTATTAAATCATTGAAAACAAAATCTATATGTCAAGATATATGTATGTTTTGACAATACATGAAATATACATACATATCTCTTAAACTCAAGTGAGTCTATATGAATGGATTTGCATTGAAGGCAAAAGACTCAAGAGTTATACATGTATATTTTAAGGTTTGGCAAAATACACATATACATGAAATAAAAGGCACATGATCATAAATCAAATCCAAAAGGTGAACATAGGTTTAAATATGTATGAATCATCAAAACTAAGCAATACAAGTACATTTCAAGGGTTCAAATAAGCATTTAAGCACACTTACTAATAGATCCTTTTTGAGGCCCATGATATGTTCAAGTATAAATCCTAGTGTTGACAAAAACTAACATATAAACTAATATTCAAATCATGAAGCATTAAATTTAAGAAAAATTGAATCATGTGACAATCTCAAAAACTATTTGAAGAATACATAACTAGTATAAATTGTTTTTGAAAACTAGTTAAAGATCCTTCAAATATGTCAAATCATATGTTTTTCATGAATGAGACTAAGTACATAAAAATCCAAGCACTCATAGTCCATAAAGCTCATAAATATATTTTGAATAAAAGATGAGTGTTCAAAGGTTATGTAAATAGCATTTTCATGAAAGTAGTCATTCAAGCTCAAAAAGATCATAAATCACATTTTGTTTTACACATGTTTTAATCTTTAATACAAATCAAAAACATGAAAAATCATCATTTTTTTTATTATTTATTTAAAATACTAATCTTCATGGTATATGTATGATTTATCCAATTCTAACAATATGCATACATATCCCAAATATGAAAAGAGTCCAATATATATTGCATGAAGACAAATGACTCAAGGGGTATACATGTATATTTATTAGATTTGAATTAAACACACATATACATGAAGTAAGATCAAAGATAGGCATTACAAGTATAAATGACCGAATCATCAAAACTAGCTTATACACATGCATATAGTGGATACAAATGAGCATGAAGTTCAAATATATATAGTCAATTGTAGTTCACTATTCATATATGTATAAATACAAGTTTTGACACATTCTACATTTAAGCATGTAAATGCCACAAGAAGCACCAAAAAAAATATGAACATGCTATATGATACATGAAATTAAAAGGCATGTACATAAATGAAATAGGAGTTTAGAAATTGTTACCAACTCCAAAGCTCCAAATATGGTGGTCGTCCCACCAAAGCTCCTTGATAGTGATGCATCCCAAAAGTAAGTCCATCATGTCCAAGAGCATCCACTACCAAGGTACCAATCCTCTCACGTTTTGTGAGAGCCCTCACCTACATCAAAATCAAAAGGTGGGAGTTTGGTACCCATATTTTCTTGGGTCCTTTGGGGTTAGCTTTATTATAAGGAACCCAAAATCCTTTAGACATAGCAAAATATAAGTTATGCTTCTTATCAAAACAATATTTGCTAAATGGCCTTTGCGACCACAATGTGTACAAGTGTACACCCTATCATGATGCTTATGAGTGTGATTGTGATCGTGATGTGCAACATAAGCATGAGCATGATGTGTATGTGCATGAGCATGGGGAACTTGTTTCTTTTGAAACAAAGATTCCAACTTAGAATGATTGAATGCACATGTGCTCAAATTAGAGCTCAAATTTTCTATCTTATTTTTCAAATTCTTAATCTCATTAGTTGTGGCATGAAAAGCATGATGAGATGAAGAGTCAATTTTCTTTTTCTTTTGAAAAACATTATCCTTTTCTTTTTCAACAAATTTTCTTTTTAAAGACTTATTTTCTTGCAAAATGACTTCCTTTTGTTTTTCCACCATATCAACCTTATTTTTCAAAATCATATTTCCTTCACATAAAACATTCAATTTAGACATTAAGGAAATATTCTCATTTTTCAAATCCTCATTTTCTTTTTCTAAACATGCAAGTTTATTTCTAAAAGAATCATTTTCTACATGCATGCAATCAAATTTCTTTTTCCAACTTTCATTATCTTTTTCTAAGCATGCAATGTTATTTCTATATGAGTCATGTTCCTTATGCATGCAAGCAATTTCCTTTTCAAATTTTTATTATTCTTTTTAATCATGTCATATTTCTCAAGCAATAATTGGCAAAATGTATTAAGCTCATCATATGACATATTAACATCCTCATCCTCGGATTCGGAGTTTACCTCAAGGGGGTTATCCCCTTGGACCATGTAGCACACGTTGGAGATGTCGCTTCCAACGTTCGAATCGCTCCCCGCATAGTATTGATCTTTCTCGCCAAGGGAGATGAGGGTGTTCCATACTACAAAAGCCGAATCAAGATTAGTCATCTTAGACAAATAATTATTATCTAAGCAAGATACTAAAGCATGTAGGGCTTTTGCATTAGCCTCAATGTTCTTACCATTTAAGCAATATTCTTTATTAGTTGTGGCAAGATATACACTAAGGCCAAGTCCTTTGAGGAACAAAGACATCTTAACCTTCCAAATTTGGATGTTAAGGATGTCAAAGGTGGGTGGTGACATGAAGTCCATTGTGTGTGTACAAATCTTGTGATTAGCCTAAAAGAGGATCTTTAACTCTAGGTTGTTAGACCCAATATCAAGAGCACTAGCTCTGATACCAATTGTAAGATCACCTAGAGGGGGGGTGAATAGGTGATGGCTAATCTAATGGTCACTTATGAATAAATAAAGCGGAATTAAAACTAAGTTGACCAAATTAAACTTCTTTTAATTGAACACTTATGTATAACACAAGAGTGTTGCCGAATTCCCCTTGCGAGGCTCTGGACAAACTCCTCTTGATTCCCTTGAATGGTTGAGGTGCCGCGTTGGCTCTCTTGGTTGAATACAAGTGTTAATAACAATCCCAAGCAAGTATAGCAATTATGAGCACAAGGAATATATCATGCATATAAGATGAACAATAATTGAATGCAAGATATAAATAAGACAATAAGAGAAAGAGAGCAAGAGATAGCAATCGCAAACACAAGGGTATGTTCGAGGTTCGAGCACACTTGCTCTACATCCCCGCCTTCGACACACGAAGGATTTCCACTATGCACGATCCAACCGGATCTCTCCTTGGTGCCGCAACACCTACAAGCCCTCGGACTCCCAAGTCCCTTACACACCACAAGCCCACCGGCTCGTCGAGGCCGCACCTCAAGCTACAAGTCCTCACTAGGACCCAACAACACCAAGTCCTCACTAGGACCCGAAACAAACCGCGAACACAACCGTCCGCCTTCTCAAAGAACAAAGATGAACTTTGGTGATCACAACTCTTGATCACCTAAAATCCTCTCACAATAACACTCCTATAGAATGAATAGCTCAATGGATGCTCAAGTGTTTGTGTGAGAAAGCAAGGAAAGAATCTTTGGTGAAAAACACAAGAAAATCTCTTTTACATTCTTTGATAAAACTCTCCTTTTAATTGGAAGTATTGACTCTAATTTTGTGGAGAAAAACCTTCAGAAAGACTGGAAAAAACTAGCTCTAAAGTCTCAAAAATCTTGGCTTAAAACAATGACAAAACCCCCTTTTATAGAGGCCAGAAAAATCTGACCGTTGGGCTCTGTCAGAGCTACCGGTCGACCGGTCCGGTCGACCGGCAACGGTCAAAAATCCGACCGTTGCAGCCTCCGGTCGACCGGCCCGGTCGACCGCGCAACTGGAGAAGAGAGTAAACTCTCTGTCGGTCGACCGGTCCGGTCGACCGATATTTCCCGAGAGCAAAGCTCTCTTAAGCGGTCGACCGGTCCGGTCGACTGTTCCCCAGTGCACACAGGCGTGCACGTCCGTGCACGTCCGGTCGACCGACCCGGTCGACCGGCCTCTGTCAGTTCTGAAAAATCAGAACTGTCAGAACCTGAAAATATTGGGATTAAAGATTGGTCCTTTTGGCTTAATAAAAAATCCCATAAATACTTAGAAATTCTACAAAAATAGTTTTATGATATAGAAACATGCTTGCACAAAATCAAGGCATGTTATTAAAGATTTGACTATTTTTTGTAACTTGGAAATATTGGCTCATAATAAAAACTGTTTTTCTAAAACAACATGTTTTTCTAAAAACTTGTTTTTCATAACTTCATCAAATACAAAAACAAGATATACTTTAAAGCATAGTGTGTATGGATATGATCCACTACACAATCAAGATGAAATATCTAGTTTTTGACATAAAGCACTAAACTTGTTTTGGTTAAAGGATATGCATATAATAGATCACCAAAACCAAGTAATGTATTTTGACAAATGAAAAATCTTTTATGAAAGCAATCTTATAAAGAGTTCTATCAAGAGTGTGTGTGTGATAAAACTTGAGCAATCCACTAATCTATTCTATCCTTTACATTTTTATCTAAAACAAATAAAAATCTTATACCTAGACACAAGTCTTCAACTCCTTGAAGTCTTCTCATCTTCTTGACTTGGTCCAAATATAATCCACCGAGCTCATCTCTAGATGTGTTCTTGATGCATAGGCTCGTGAATCAACCGGTGCTAGCTTCCAACTTGACATTTTATCCTTTGTTGAAGCTCCACACCTACTAAGATCTTGATAATGAATCTGTCACTAATTAAACACAAGATCATTAGTAATCATAACTTCATGAGTTGATCATCATCAAAACTAGGGTGATAGGCCTTTGGGCCAACAAAAACTTTAGGAAAACATGATTGGTAGTTTGCTGTATTTAACGGCTAGTAGGTCGGATATCATATTTAGTGCATGTCTTTGTGCTAGATTCTAATCTTGTTCTAAGGAGTCCCACTTAACTATGGTAAAACGCATTATTTGATACCTTAAGGTCACTATTGGAATGGGTCTATGGTATCTGAAGACCGGACAATTTTCAATGACGAGTTTTTCGGATGCTGACTATACAGGTTGTGGAGTGGATAGGAAGAGTGCAAGTGGAACATGTCAGTTTCTAGGAAATTATCTTATTTCAGGTCTTCTAAGAAACAAAATTCTGTAGCCCTCTCAACAGCCGATGCGGAGTATGTTGCGGCTGGGACTTGTTGTGCTCAAATCCTTTGGATGAAACATACTCTCCTTGATTATGATTTGCATTATGAACATGTTAAAATATTTTATGATAATACTAGTACTATTCATATGATTAAAGATGCAAATCAACATAGTAAGAATATGCATATAGAGATTCGATATCACTTTCTTAGAGATCATTATGAGAAAGGTGAAATTGAAATTGATTATGTTTCTACTGAGTTTCAATTTGTAAATATTTTTACTAAACTACTTGATTTTAACAGATTTTCTTTTATTTGTGGTGAACTAAATGTTTGTATTATTGATTGATTTTCATGGTTGTTTACCCTTTTTGATATATGACAAAAAGGGGGAGAAGTATGAGTATGGGTTTGTTTTGATGTTTATCTCATATATGTTACATGTTTTGTACTTAATAACAGAGCATTATTTAAAGGGGGCTTTTACCTCCTTCCTATATTTGTTTTATACCTTATATGTTTTGTCATCATCAAAAAGGGGGAGATTGTTGGCCCAAAGGTTACAATCCCTGGGGTATGTGTTTTGATGATAACAAACTATATAAACACTATTTGGTACTAATAGAAGTTCAAGAATGAATTTCAGGTTGGTACATGTATTGATGGCTCAAGCAGGGATATTAGACTCTAACTCAATCACTGCTCAACATTAAGTTTCAGAGACGCCTGATTGTAGACTCATCATGTAGATACTTTTTATTAAAGATTAGTATATATGTTTGAAGCTTAAAAATACACACACACACACACACACACACTAAAATGCATGTTTTTCAAAAGTATGATTTTGTTTCTCAAATTTTCTAAAATATTTTTATCAAGTTTAGAACTTATATCTAGTAGCTATGTATGTTTCCTATCTTCCAAATATCCAAACAAAAATATTTTAAAATTTTATTTATCTTCAAAAAGAGTTTTCAAATCTATTTTGACCAAGGTCGGTCGACTGGGCGGTCGACCATGCCTATTACAGGTCAGAACGGTCGACCGCTCGGTCGACCGGAGTTCTGACAATTGGGGGTGTGCATGTTCCCGTTCGACCGGGTGGTCGACTGACTGTAAGCAGGTTAGCCTCGGTTTGTCACAATCGACTGACAGGTCGATCGGGAAGAGGTAACGGTCAAAATTTTGAATAGTCCGGTCGATCGTGAGTCTGCTGTTTGGCAGAAACAGCTAGTTTTTGAAATCTATTTTAAAACGTTTTTTGATTTTAAAAGCGTGATTTGCTAAATTGAGGGTCAATTTCTTCCTCTTTATGCTGGTAAAACTATTCTAAGTTTGATTTTCTAAAATCCTATATAAAGAGGTCATTAGGGTTGAGTTTCATCACAATAACAATTTGAAAGATTCAAAGTTTTGTGCTTTCTTGAGAAAAAGTTTTTGTTTCAGTTTCTGTGCTTCTATTCTATGAAAATCTCTTCAAAGTTGGGGTTCTTAAAATCTCTTTTCTATTTTTAAATTTCACTTACAAAATCTTGAGCTTCAATCTTATATATTATTCTCTAGGGTTTTGTAAAGAAGTGTTTTCAAGAGAGAGTTTGTGGTCTTTTAATCACCCAGTACTTATTGTATTGTTGCTACGCTACCTCTGAATTAGAGGAGTATGTTGGGGAGTTGTGTACTCCATAGTGGCTATAATTTCTTTGGTGAAAAGTTCTAGTGAATTGGAAATCCTTCACGGTGGTGAAGGCGGGGACGTAGAGCGGTGGCTCGAACCTCGAAACAAATTTCTTTGTTTGCGATTGATTTACTTGTCTATCTTATCTACTTTATATTCATTCATTCATTCGTTGTCAATCTATACTCTTACAACAAGATTGCATTGAGCATCTCAAACTCTTATCTAGAGGAATCACAAGGAAGAAGTTCAGAACCCTTCACGGGGTATGCGGCTTCGAATCTTGCTTTGAGTGTTCGTTTACATCATCTCATTTTTATTTGGCATTGAAATTAAATTGATTAGCCTTACACCTATTCACCCCCTCTAGGTGTAATTTCACTAGCTTATGCTATAACAACATTAATAAGATTGGAAATATATACAATATGAAGTTTTACATCTACAATTACAATTCTAAACTTCTCTATACAACTAAATTTCCAACGAAGCACTTGAAATCTTAAATTGGGCCTTCACCTCACCATGACCTGAAAAATATAATTATCTGAGTGGGGGTGAGCTTAACAGCTCAATGAGGAGAGTAAAAGGAGACCAAGAAAATGATATACATGTCAATGAAAAGGAAGTGTGTTTTTATTCAAAAGGCAAGGCGAATATGGATAAAGAAAAGAACAATTATATTAAGATAAACAGTCAACCCAACTATCTCTATAGTTTGCCAAAATGACTTGACTCCATCGTCAACGACTCAATAACTTAAATCTTTGCACTGTAATTTACAGGGTTTATGAGTTGTATCAAATACTTTACTTTAGTGACTTAATTTATTACCAAATTCGTTTGATGTGTACATAATTCATACACTATACACGATAGTACACCAATCATAATAAATTAATCCAGATAATATATATATCACACAACATACTTATATGTTGCATATCGTATCCCCTCCAAGTATTGCATGGATTAACCCTTATACTTTCACCCATCATATAATATTTTATTATCTCTTATAATAAAGCAGAGTTTCCCAGTCCTGCATAAAGGACAAGTGTACAATACTATTCAAATTGAATAAGCACATCTTACTTTATAACACGCGACCCATCTCATACCCCGTCTTCACATCTACCAGCTCCCACTGGTCCCTTCCTTTATTTAACAATATATAATGTTATACCCCATCTTCACACTTACCAGCTCCCACTGGCCCCTTCTTTTGTTTAATAACACACAATGTCATATTCCCACTTCACACCTACCAGCTCCCGCTGGCCCCTTCCGTCAAAATATATATAATAAAACAACAACACCGTCTTATCCCTCTCACGGCTCCTGCCGGCCCCTTCCTTCATACGCATAAAATAACACGACATGCACGAACAACATCACAAACACATTAACTATCAAGGTAACACACAGTGTCAATTTCAATGTGATATATTTTTTTCAATTACCAATCATGTGATTGATATGCAGCATATGATCAAGTTCATGTAACTATCCATTATATGCACGCATTCAAACATACATACCACTTACATTTATCATTCATTCAACAACGCATCAAATAATTTATTACATTCTCAATGCCCATCCTAGGTCATATGTTTAGTTATTTTAACTAGTTATGATTCTTATTTACACATTAGGTATTTGTGAATGAAATTGACTACGCTGCTTATCCATGACCAGGATCTTAGTATGTTTTGAAGTAATAATAGTCCACTAGTTTCGCACTTACGCACATCATTTATTTCAGTGAGAATTATTACTTGAAAATGAGCGTACACACTTTACTAGTCATCAAGTATATTAGTCGACAACCATCATCAACAAGTTATCAATGGTATATGGTTAATGATATATCACAATTGAATATATATGTACTGTACAATTAGCTGCATCCATAACAATTAGATAACAATCATAATCTGCTTATATCAGTTAGATCACTGATTTATAATTGATAATTGTAACCCAGTCCATGTTCACATCTACTTAATATTCATACTTAAGCACAACTAGCCCGTTGCCCTATGATCGTTCACTCATATCATACAAATTAGAGATTTTGGGGTTGATCGGGTTTGAATTCATGAGTAGTGTAAATCAACATTGAGTTTTCTAGTTAACTTACTTTATTTCCGTAGATCAACAATATCCATTATTCAAAGTAGTTCATATTCTTAGTTTAATATATATTACTCTAGAAGAGATACCGATTATCTAGTATGGTGTAGCAATAATTATTATGGTTGGTTCAATGTCAATATCCACGTGTAGACTTCTGATTTTTGTTACCATCCCTAACAAGGTTTAATTCATGGTTCACGGTTAGTACAACTTTACTTATTATCACCTTGTTTTATCTCATAAAATTTGAATTTCAATTGCAATAATTGATTATGTCCGAATTTTGCTATATGGTAACTTGTCTTATCGGACTGTGGTAAGTCCTAATTTATTTATACCAAAACTAACATTAAAATAACAGATGATTATTACACCAAACAATTTACTTCTCACCATGAGATACTTCCATTTAAATTTTCTCTTTACTATCACACCAAGATATGTAGGTCAGAGATAATATGTTTGGTTGAAAATATGCACTTAGTTTGCATTCAAGAGATTATATGCTAGTAAGAAGTCTTAAACCAATATGCGGGATATATTTTACACCATTAAAAATCAAGGAGTCAAACTCAGAAAAAAATCAATAACTTCTCTATAATTAACCTTCTCTTTCTGATCAGCACGGGAGACTATGACATAAGCTGAATATAATGTCTATACACTTCAACCTTTTCCTAACTTGGAACCGATAACGAGTGAATGAATTACTTTCATAGGTAATATCTAAATAGATCTCTTAAATCTAGTCGATTCAATGGTAGAAAATAGCTTAGTTTAATTACCAATGATTTAACAAGTTAAGTCAGTATGTTATTAGAACATTTTATTCTCTCATTGAAAAGCAAATCATGAGTATAGTAAAAACATTCATATAAATCGATATCGAAAAGTTGACCCACTATATGGGGTGCTTCACTATGCCAGGCATCACTCCTATCCCTAAAGAAATTTAATATTTTTAGCAATGTAAAAGATTTCTTCTAATAATTCAAGGATTAATGACTTATATGTCTCAATATCAGGGACAAAATCATTCAGCTCTTCAACTCAATCAACTTGGCTATCCTTCTCAAATTTTGAAACGTTCAACCTAACCCCTTTCACCTTCAACTCATCTCATCTACACATTAGAAATGTATAAAATAAAAACTAGTTCTAGATTGTACACTAGGGCCCCTCTTCATTCTTCATCAAGAAGAATTAATTTCTTATTTATCTAGAAACTAGAAGTAACTAATAATTTGGACAAGTTAGTCATATCCTATCAAAAGAACATCCTTGCTAACTGTGTTTAGTGTCAGTTAGTTCTTTAGGTACATGGTCCTTAGACATGAATTTGCTGCTTAAATACCTTTCATGGCTCAGTCTTTCTGGAAAACTAATGATGTTTTTATAATAACTTTTATTCTACGTGTTGAAATAAAATAAAAAATGATTTATTAGAAACTATACTTTACTACCTTTTCAACAATATATTACATGACTAGTTTAGCTCCAAATATTCAAAAACTCATCAGCTATGAATGAGTTCTGCAGCATGATAGTTTTGACCAACTGAAATTTTTCAGTCATAATTTTAGGCTCATGTATCCAATAAGGATATGGCATGAACCGTTGGAAAGTAGATTCGATTGTCTTTCTAAGATATATTACACGATACTATTTAACCCCAATACACTGATGAACTGAGCCTAATTTTATAAGGTATTCTGTTCAACAGATTTTTGCATGTATAAGGAAAATTCACTATTTACTTATAATAATTGTTTTGTCCATAAATCTTTTATAAGGAAATATGGGGAAACATAGATTGAAGACTCCCTTAGATGATACACATTGATCATGACATGTTCATTAGATATTCTCTGAATTTTGAAAATTTAAACAAGATAAACTTGATCAATCTTGCTCACCACATTATAAATACTATAGTATTCTATCACCTTCTATTAATCACTATGTACAATTAGATTAACTCATTAACATCAAGATCAAAATCATACTACCCTATGCTTAAGGAATCATGAAATATCAATAAGGTTTCAAAATAAAATGGATCAATAGAAGATCCCCTCACCTCTATTTTCTTAATCAAGCAATCAATTTCATCTAACTCTAAAATAACAACATGAAGGAACATGGCCTTATTTCTCAATATAAAACAATATAGACTTCTCCATTTTCTATCAATTAATAACATCTAGATATACACTTGATATGAGGGAAATTTCTTCACTAATTCAAGAAAATTTTAGAATTTAACAAGGCAAAGAAAGATACAAATCCAAGATAATTTCCCTCAACTTTCTTCTGATCGTCGCCCGCATGCATCGCCCCTCGCCCGTCGTGCCTGCGCCGCTTGGCCGCGCGCTTAGCCGCGCAGCTGGCCGCGCGGGTGGCTGCGCGTGGCCGCGTCCATGGCTGCCCCGGCGTGGTCCGCCTATAGAGAGAGAAGAGAGAGTGGAGTTGGGGGAGAGGAGAGAGAGAGAGGAGAGGGGATTTGAGAGAGAGATCTAGGGTTTTAGGGAATTAGGGGAGATGAAAGTGAAGCTTATTTCAGCCCTAGAAAATGAAGGAGAAGGCTGAGAATTTTCTCTCCTCCTTTTACACAAAAAAAAACCTCTCAAATTTATTATTATGCATATTTACAATTTCTCTCTCATCTCATCATGCCACCTATACACATAAATTTCAAACAAAATCTTAGCCATCCATACATCCATCTCATGCATACCTACCCTCTCCCACTAACTATTAGGAATATATTATTATAGTATTTTAAATATATTTTTGTTTGTATTTTCCTATATTTACACAATATACTCATTCATCAATTTATTATATGAATTTGCATACACAATTTTGTGTATAATTATATATACATGTATCTATGCAAGGATGACTGCATAAAATTTTCGCATACACTTAACGCACACATAATCTATATGTGTGTGTATGTGTGTGTGTGTATTCTCTAGTTTACTTCACATCCAAATTTTTTCAAAATTTCTGAAAATCCCAAAATGACAAAAAATAAATTTAAATTGCCTCAGATAATCTTGTATAATCTCATTAATCAAGTATTAGAATATTAAATCAAGATTTTTATAATTCGGGGTGTTACAAGAAAACTCAGTTCGGATTTGATTACTGAAGTGAGTTGTAGATGAAAATTGGTCGAATCTTGAAAATAAGTCTGAAATTGAATTAGATTTTAATTCGGGTTAGAATCTAATTTGGATTCGGGTCTGATTCTGTAGTTAAATTCAGGTCTAATTCGAAGGAAGCGGATAAATCAAAGCAGTCCAAGTCAGTCCCAATCCATATATGTGATTTTCTTTAAAGAGATGCAAGATGGAAAACTGATCCAGCACTAAGCACGTGCTATGTGAATTACAGCCCAATTCAGGCACGTGAACGACTAGCAATGACGATCAATAAAAAGAATTTAGCGAAAAATATTTAGAGAGATGAGTCTGATTTCATGTTAAAGGACTCTTCCATTCACCAAAAGTCCAAGGTTGAAGTGAGGTTGAGATACAATTTTATATTCTAACATGCCCTTCAGATAGAGCACTCTTTTATGAGCTGAAACCTAAGCTTTTTGTGCCATAATATTTTTATAAATCTACTTTTTAAATGCGTATTGCGCGCCAGTGGAATTTATGTTATGCTGCTCTGATATTCTGTTAAATCAATTGAAAAAATTGAATTGTATATTATTAATGAGAGCAATGCCTATATTTATAGCCATCAAAATTACATAATAGGAAAACTCCTACTCCTAATAGAATAATTAGTACTGTATAATGCTAATTTTAATACTATTCTTTAACACTCAAAAACTTTTAATCCTTCAAATTCTAATGACAAAATTCTCCAATACTTTTAATCCTTTCCAAACTGTAATGGCGCTAAATCTTCTTCCAGGTGGGTGACTATTCAAACTGTTGAAACTAGTCAATAGGATTTTTCAAAAATTAGAATAGATGCTTAGAGCTTAAGAATAAAAATTTCTTTCTGGAAATGATGAAAACGAGAGAAAGGAATTGATTTCTCATAAATGAAATTTTGGTAGATAACTTTTAGCCAACAAAAGAACTGAGGTGGAAAGGATAGGGGATTTTAGGCCTACTTGTCTCTTGAACTGCTCTATCAAGATTATCACGAAGGTTTTGGCCAACAAGTTAAGTAAAGTTCTAGATCGAATCATCCATCAGAAATAGAGTGGCTTCATTGTATTGAGAATTTAAGAAATCAAAGCAATCAGTGTTTCTTCTTAAATTAGACTATGAGGAGGTTTACGATAGTGTTAATTGAGATTGTGTTTTCGAGGTACTCACTATAGCAAAGGAGTTGGCACAAGGTGGATACGATGTGTACCTGGATTATTAAACCTTAATTTAAAATTTTAATATTTGATTAAAGTTTTTCTCTTCTTCTCGCTTAATTTTCATAGTTGGACTTAGATAATTTTGATTCTCGTATCCTATTGAAAACTTATTAAATAAACTGTCAGGTCATTTCACGATTAATATCTCCAAAAATTAATGCAAATTATATGATTTGACAATATATTGATCAAGATTATGGTGTAAATTGTGTAACTTGTGAGGGAATTGAAATAATGTATGGATGTTGGTAAAAGAAAAACTTGAATCCATTACTGAGTCGTTCATGAACCAAAAGCTTGATAAATAAATATATTAATAAACCCAAACGGAAAATTTATTGTATAAACATGACATTGGTGATCAGTATATATATAAAGTGAATCGGCCGTGGATTTATAGAAACTAAATCAATAAACCAAAAATGTGAAACTTGACTAGTTTTGGTATTAATGTGCTATTGATGTGTTATATGGATGAAAGATGTATTACTACGATATACATGTGTGCATTGCATAGCATGGAGGAAGGTTTGTGGATAGGGGAAGATAGGGAAGCTACATATGTATGTATGTATATTCGTATGTATATATACATGTGTTCTTGGGGGATGGGCCATGGAGGAGAAGGGAGTGTGTGTGTGTGTGTGTGTGTGTGTGTGTGTGTATATGAGGAAGTTGGTGGGGTAGAAGAAGAGGAGGAATATGCAATAAATGCATTGCATGTTATATGTGTTATGTCCGTGAAATATGTGTATAAATGCAATGAAATGAAAAGTATTCTATCATGAGCTTAATGAGATAAAAACATAGTTGAACGACTATTTGATATGTCATGAGCTTCTTTGTGCAAAGTATTAAGATGAATCCGATTGATATATATCTAGTGAAATATGAAATATTATTAAAAAATAAGAAACTAAATGGCAAAATAAATTAAAATTTTCAATTGATGAATCGTATCACTTGAATACCTATTCTGTTCACTATCTTTTTTTATCATGAGACCATTTTTATCTTATTCAATTCATGTTTATATTTATCACATAGTGCACGACTCATATTTCATATTGTTAAATGTATACCACTCTGTGACTTTCTTGTATGACTTTACTCACTAGACTGTTGAGCTTACTCTTTTAAATTAAAAATATTTTCAGGTACGATAAAAGCAAAAGGCTGGTTTAAAGCTACATGAATGTTTCTTTTGAAAACTACATGGAGAATCCTACTTGCGAAACTTATAGTATGTCACCCGTGAATAGTTTTATGATTATATATAAACACCAAACTTTAAATATACGTTATGTAATATGTGTTAGACTTGTAAATTTGATAGTTTGATCTTTATACATGTATGAAGATATATGTGGAGTTATAGATGGTATAGTAAGTTGATGATGAAGATGGTTATTATGTCTGTATTGAGCATGCCGAGAGGGATACTCTCAAGCTTATATATATTGTGATTGTTGATAGTCGAGACTGTCATCTTGAGAATGTGATGAGTAGGTCGATTGTGACCGAAATTGTATATTTGTGATGTATGATATTGTAATAATCATGGAGGAGATGCTGTCAAAATTTAGAAGAAAACTGAATATTATTATAGGGATCGATGACCTTTACACGATGAATGGAGTTGCACATTTGTATGGGACAATTTGCAGTTCTTCTTAGTGAGGAACAGGAAGAAATATCCTATGCAGATGAGGCCTGAGTCAACCCTCTCTCCCACTCCTTTGAACTATTATTGCGGATGTTCTTACGGAAATTGTCACAAGAGGTCTAAGCGAAGTGATACCTTGAGGGGAGTGGGAGCCATACGAGGCAGGGAAATCATCTCCATCCTCCAATTTGTGGATGATACGCTTCTTTTCAGATTGAACAATGTCAATGAAGTTATAATTTTAAAGTGGCTCTTATATTGCTTCGAATCTTGGCGGGCCTCAGAATTAGTTTTAACAAAAGTTCCCTCATCTCTATGTCCATCCACTCAGAAGGGATGAAACTTTTTGCCTTGTCCTTCGATCGTAAGACAAAAGAATTCCCCTTCAGGTATCCTGGAACTCTGATATCTTCAGGAAACTAAAGAAATTGGATATTCTTGCTTGTTGACAAAGTGGCGGGAAGACTAGCAGGTTGTAAGGGTAGATGCCTCTCCTGGGGGGGGGGATCACTTTGATTAACTCAGTGCTTTCTGCTATTCCTACATACACCATGTCAATATGTGAAATTCCTAAGTGGGTAATTAAACGAATAGATAGGCTGCGTAGGAATTTCCCATGGAGGAGATAAGGAGGAGGGAGGCGGAGTTAACTTGACCAACCGGGGTAGAGCATGTAAGAAGACAGTATATGGTGGACTTGGCATCATTAATTTACAGGAAATGAACAAAGCATTACTATGTAAATGGTTGTGGAAGATACACTAGAATGAAGGTGCAACTTGGCAATCTTACTTTAGGAAGTATTGTAATCGCAGGAAAGTAAAGTCCGGGGGGTTTTCAAGTGAGAAACCGCATCTGAGTTCTAGAAAGGGGTTTCCCAAATGGGACTTTTCTTCCATCAATGCACTAAGTTGGAGGTGCGGAACAGGGCAAAGCTTAGGTTTTGGAAAGATGTCTAGCAGACAGATTTCCCAGGAATCTATATTCCAAGTCTCTTTCAATTACTAGAGACCAGAATGTGTTAGTTAGGGACTATTTCTGTAGGGCCGTTGAGAAACCAAAGTTTATGACGAATCTTACAAGGCATCTAAGATTACAGTATGAGAAATTACTATAACCGTTGACCCAGGCAGGCATTTGAGACCACAACAACAATCGAGCTATGACCTGACTATTATACACCCAAGATCGTGATTGACAGTGCGGAACTGGGATAATATGTAATACTTGCAAAAAAAAAAACTAGTAATGCAAAGTAGCAATACCAAAATAAAAGAGAGATAACAGAGGATTTAATGTGGTTCAACCAAACTTGGTCTATGTTCAGGGGGAGAGAGCATGAAAGAGTTTTATTAATAAACTTGGTGTAAGGATCTAACCTTTTCTTTGATTCCCACATCAGTATTTACCTTCCCCTTGAATCCTCTAGCTTACAAGAGTATTCCTCTTCTCTTTGTACTGTCACCTACTCCTCTCTTTGCATTGACTTTTTTATTCTTCTTTTGTTATAATATATTAGGTACAACTTTTATTTATAGAGTTTTACAATACAAACTCTATTTGAACTATGAGATAATCTTAGTCGTCGGATACTTGAAAAACTTGATCAATCATTGTAAGAGTTGATTTGCTTAATTATAACAGTTCTAGAACATTTAATCTTTAGACACAAATCTTTCAATGAATAGAATTTGAGTTCTCCTGGGAGTCCACCAAAAAGAAAATCTGAACGTCCCCAAAAGAAAACCTATAACCATCATCTCCTCTTAAAAATAAGGCAATTTCACAATAATCTCCATCTTGACTTGCTTTTCAAACCTTTAGCAAAATACATTGAAAATTTTGAAATAATGTTACCTTGATTCTTTCTTTATTGTACTGTACCGTGAAGTCTTTATTTTTCCCTCTCCCTGGGGCCTTTGGCTGACTCGCTGCTATGCCTTGAGCCATCTCGGGATTTGCCCGAATACACCATCTCTCTTTCCTACAGTACTTTGACCGGTTCCCTTCCGATCGCAGTCTTCCTTGAAGCTCTGCCTCGCGATGAGTTCCCTTCCAAGTTTGTCGTTGAAACTCTACCTTAAACTGAGTTTTCTTATTTCAGGTTGTATATCTCTCCACACTTTTCTCTTTCCAATATTACCCTGTCTCCTGGCTAACTATGAGGACTCTATGCTGCATTTGGATTTGGCATCACTCTGAGTCAAGCACCCTTATGAATATTAGATTGTATTATGCCTCAGAGACATACCGGTCAACCTCTAGAGTATGCATCATCCCATCTCTACATGTAACATTGATTGTCTCATTGTCATTAATCTCGCAAGCCGAGCCATCCATCATTTTGACAATCTCTTCTTCTTTTGTAACCAAGGAGTTGAACATCTTCTTCTAAGAACATACATGAATCACACAATCAGATTTTAATATCCACCTTTTATTTATAAAAGTGTTGTCTATGAAAGTCATTAATATATAAGTATCTGATACACCCTCTGCTACATCTACTTCTGTAGTTTGCCCTTTCTTCTTCAATCACTCTTATCGATGCCTGCAATTTTTCTTTCAACGACCTTTCTTGTAACAAAAGTGACATTCCTCAGGTGAACTCAGATTTTCTTTCCTTCTCTTTCCTTTCGATGACCATCAAACCCGAACCTTCTTACTCATCTTGATTTGGTATTTTTCTGATCTCGTTTGATAACAGAGTTGCCTTGACCTTCTTCAAGATGAGAGTTTCATTTCCATAGAGCATGGCAATTACGATATGATTGTATGACTCCAGAAATGAACTGAGAAGTATTAGCGCCTTGTCCTCCTCGTCGATCTTAACTTCAACAGCCAGTAACTCGCTGAAGATCTTGTTGAACAAGTTCAGATAATTCAAGACAGTTGTCCCTTCCTTCATGCATAGCTTATATAGTTATTTCTTCAAGTATAGATTATTGAAAAGGCTCTTTGTCATATACAATATTTCTAACCTTGACCATAAACCTGTAGCTGTTTTTTCATTTATTACGTTGTACATGACCTCGTTTTGTGTGATATAATTTGATCGTGCTTGCTACTTTCAGATCCAAGTCCTCTCAATTCTCATCTGACATGCCTATAGGTTATGTTAACTTTTCCTGCATGATTTTGTGAAGACCCTGTTGCACCAACGTCTTTATTCTCTTTTACCATAAATTGAAATTCCTTTAAATTTCTCAATCTCGTACTTATTTGTAGAAATTTCATTCTTCGACATATTGCCGTATCATCAACCTTAAGCTCTGATACCAACTGTTGAGACCACACCAATAATTAGGCTATGATACCAACTATTGTGCGTCTAAGACCGTGATCGACGTTGCGAAACCGTGACAATATACTTCCAAAAGAAAACTAGTAAAGCAAAGTAGCAATACCAAAACAAAAAGAGAAATAA